>OCZR010557932.1:0-10094 GCA_900234385.1 Anemonia viridis | reverse complement strand
GTATCCGATCATATTCTGGAGTATCCCATCATATTCTGGAGTATCCCATCATATCCTGGAGTATCCCATCATATCCTGGAGTATCCCATCACATCCTGGAGTATCCAATCATATTCTGGAGTATCCCATCACATCCTGGAGTATCCAATCATATTCTGGAGTATCCCATCACATCCTGGAGTATCCCATCACATCCTGGAGTATCCAATCATATTCTGGAGTATCCCATTATATCCTGGAGTATCCCATCACATCCTGGAGTATCCAATCACTTTCTGCAGTATCCAATCACATCCTCAGTGGAGTATCCAATCACATCCTGGATGTTTATTTATCTTTTTACGCTAACTTTCCCGGCAGTATTTGAAATTCGCCCGTGCTGATTGCCTGAGAACGCAAATCTAAAAATAGCTCACTCAGATATCTGATATGTCATAGGGGTATTACCAGATGGACACTTCTAGGTATGTACTTCTGACCTTGTATATTTTACAACAACAGAGCATGGGCCTTTTATGATCTACATGACCATTCGAGGTACATTCTATAGCTATATTAAATTACCTTTTGTATCTACAACCGCAACGTAAGATAGACCATCAGACGCCGAGAACTCCACGGCTTCCTTCAACAATTCACTTACAGCAACATCTTGAGCCACCACGCCTATGACGTCATTACGGGAACCAAGACATGCCACTGACATGGTAGTCACAAGGCCTAGATCTTTGTCTAGGTGAGGGAGAGATATTATTGGACTATCTCGTATAGTACCGGGGATTTCTGAGTAATATCGACCAATGATTGAGCGTAGCTCGGATGCATCGGAGTCAAGGATATGTGTGAATTTGCCGCTGTTGTGATTTGCTATGTTTTGGAGTCTCCGCTTGGCGTTGAAGCTGAGTCTAGTTCCTAAGCCATACGTGTTGATTATCGTACGCTTTTGCTGTGGACGAATATCAGATGAGGTCAGGACTGAGATGTTTATCAAGTGATGGGTTACTTGTGTTGTGGTCTTGCAACTTTAAAAGCACAAGCCAAGCTGAGGTCCGTGAAATTAGCCCGGCGTTGCGGCGCATTGGCGGAAGGAGGAAGGAGGAAAGAGGAAGGAGGAAGGAGGAAGGAGGAAGGAGGAAGGAGGAAGGAGGAGAATACCCAAAAAGGTAGTACAAATCCCTGCACGAAGAACTTCAACATGCAGCTCAGTTTGGAGAACAAAACAATAGGTTTCAATACAATTCACAGAAGATTGAAAATGGTCTTTAAGAGACAGTACAGTATACATTGGTTAGGTCTGCCTCACCATTTTACTTTGCCCTTGTCGTATAGCTCCATATATGTCGTCATCAGCGTCATAAGGATCCCCATCAGTCAGGAAAAGTATAACACTAGTTGCATTTGAAGTCTAGATAAAAATATATAAGGAACGTTTTCAAGTATCTTACCACAGTGACCCCATTAACGTCATACCCACCTGGTTATGACCCTGTACACCTTCCAGCATCTTGAAGGCTTGAACAAAAGCAGAAACATACTTTGTCCCCCCTAAAGAAAACAAAACGAAGTTACTATAAAAAAAAACACAATTCAAGGCACTCAAATTTAATAGAGCCCTTTCACGTGACGTTAAAGCAGCTGAATTTGGAGGACAAAACAAAAGGATTTCAATCTCCTGAGAATTGGAACCTATTGTTTTGTCCTCCAAACTGAGCTGCATTCCGACGTGTCTCCAGGCCTATATTGTTGATGTTCCCCCATTTCAGACCATGTGTCATTCTCTCGAGAATAAGATTCCTTGTTTGAGTTGTATCCATATTCATGTGTCTTCTCATGCGCAACCGTTAAACAAAGAAATGATACTCTAGGGAATGACATGTGGTCTGAAACGGAACAACATTACCGACGCCCAAGAAATAGTCTGCATGATATAGTGCTTTTACTTCAGCTACAAGATTGTTTCGTCGCAGTAGAATCCCCGACCCCTTCCTTCACGTACACTTGCTATTAGTTCACACAAGGTATATACATGACTCACCAAAAGGTTGGAGTTGTTTGACCCACTTTTTCAACTGGTTTATATTTGAGGGATTTGCTTGCGCGATTGTAGCACCAAAGCATCCTAACGGTGTGATAATACTCGATGAGAAGGCTAAAATACCAATCTGAAAATATCACATGATCATTTGAAGATGCAGACTGTTTGCAGAAATTAAGTTTTGAAAAGAAGTTCTTTGGAATAATTGGTTGGGCTAGCTGCCTCTCGTGACCAACGATGTGCTTGAGTTTGGACAAAAGGAAAAAAGCAATTCTTTTGAAGGGTATCTTTTTGGAGAATTTTATAAAAGATTTTTTGGGGTAGGAAGATTGGGAAGGTTGGACAGGACACGAATCTACAGCCCAGATAAATAATGGTGCACTCCTCCCTCCCTCCTCTAACCCTCTGTCATTCCCCCTCCTTTCAATTGTCAAAACATTTCCAATCTTACACTGTCATCAGCTCCTAGCGTTTCTAATACTGTGAGACCAGCTTGACGTGCCAGCTCCATGCGTCCATATCTTCCCATGGACAAACTTCTATCAATGACAAGAACGACATTGACATGCGCGCACGACGCAGCATTCACGTACCAGGATCTGAAAGTTTCAAGATATTGCGCATTAGTATCAAATATGATTTGCAAGTTGCAGAACAACACCTTCCTCGCCCGCAATAAATTGTCTTTGTTGTAAAGAGCAGAAAAAGCTTCTACTTCAGCAACAAAGTCGCGCAACAAATTTTTGTTGCAACAATTGCACGAGTGGGTAATACGAGCCATATTCACTCTGCAACTTGCAATTTAACTCAATAATGTTGTGTAGCAAGTTGCTCGATTTTGTTGCTTTCATTTTCACTTGTTTTTCGTAGTTGTATGAATTAGAACGCACCAAGAAATAACAGAATAAAAAAGCGTAATTTACGTAGAAGAAACTATGCATGCATATCACGGCAAGCGCTTCCTTCTCCAAAATAAATTGTACAAACATCTTGTAGTCTTTGATGTTTGTACAAGCTACAGAATCTAACGTTACTGGCTTAACTCCCGGGGCTTAACTGTAATATGACGTTAAAAAATGTATTTTCGAGATATTGGAATCAAAAGTCTATAAAAAGTAGCTGTGCTTTAACAGTTTTTCTTCGCGTCTGGCTTGACTGTTGCAGTGAATGGTTTCCAAATATAAAAGACAGGTTGCGCAACCGTCAATCTTTAAACTTTCGTGGACAGAATTTGGCAAACGATCCATGTAGGTGGTGCATTCGAGTGATTTTTAACACCTTTTCTACAGCAATGAAAGATAGCCTAAGTTATTAATAAATTCGTATCAAGTTACAGTCTTTGAAAAATTGTTGGGGAGTATTGGAAAATTTGACCGCACAACATTGGACTGTTTTGTTTAAAGTTTCTAAGTTATTCGGCTAATTTGTTGAACTTAAGTTCCAAAGTTTCAGTTGTTAATCTAGCTAACGGACGGAGATATAAGCTTATTTATAAGTACTTACTTAAATCGAGGGTCGAAAGCATTGGTGGAGTTGCAGACTCGTGGCGAAGTTGGAAACTGCAAATAGTTGCCTTGCGAGGAACCAAAATACTGCCAAGACACTGCTGAAGAGACATCGAAGTTGCTTCTAAATGTTCTCAAAAGGTTTTTCTTTTTTGTCTGATTGTAAGAGGGAGAAATGTGAGTGTTCTCGCAAGCTACGGAGGTGTTGACCTCTGCACGAAACCGGGGAAGATAAGGCAAGGGTCGTTGGATATTAGTGCAGCAATCTTGGACTGACGTCTCCGCTTTCCATCGTGTGCTGTTCACTCCTTTATGACTGGTTACCCATGACTTTGAATTGAGTAATGCAGTTTGAGTGTCGTTAAATCTTTTTTCGATAGATAAAACCAATCCACGAAGGAAATTGTCCAATTTTACTTTAGTTACAGATGAACAAGATGTCGTCTCGTATGCTTTTTCCAGCTCTCGTTTTCCAGTATTCTGTTCAAGAATTTCATGCAATTCTTGTGAAATCTTTTCAGCTCGAATACGAGTTTTCTCCAAATCGAGCTCACCAAACGAAATGGTATTCAAATTCCATAAAACTAGGAAAAACAGCAATGATGCCATGGTTTTTGTGACACCCAACAGAGCTTGCTTCGTTTGCACTTAAATCATACAACGAATTTCCTTGTGGAAATGGTGTAATTATATCGTGTGACAAGCGATGATGACACTTGTTGCTTTTCCTTATCCCAGAGAACAAACATCTCTTTACTTCTGTTGATACACCTCATAATTTCTGCTAAATCTCGAGATCAGTTATAACTTAAAGCAAACAGCAGTTGCATGTCTTAGTCGTGCAGAACTTTTGAATTAGGCATTGTTCTCTGCATGCGTCGAATCCTTCTCTGAGCCTCCTGAAGCCAATGATAGGATTAGATGTTCGCAACACTTTATCTTGTTTCTGGCTACCTACGGCTTTGGAAAAAAATCAAAAAATATAAGAAATTTCTCCGGAAGGAAACCGGAGTACCCGGAGAAAGCTCTCACAGCACTTGCCTTGGAACGTACGGGGCATAGCTATCAGTGTCCCATAAAGACTTTATGTTCCCTGATAATGAGGTCAGTTGCGTGCATTTTAGTCCCTGTTTGTTTTCCAAGGTAGTTATGCTTTTCTTTGTTTGCTTTCCCTAATGATGCCTTCAGTACAGCAAACACTTATTTCAGCATTTGATATTGTAATCAGAAATCGATCATATCTGTCGGTCTCAGCGTGTGCCCAACATTCCATGAAGAACAGGCGTTTTCTTTTCATTCTTGGAATGGGATGCTTGCTACGACAGCGCACTTTTGACGGAGGAGAAGAGAGGAGAGGAGAGGAGAGGAGAGGAGAGGAGAGGAGAGGAGAGACAGTTCCATGTAGGCTTATTCAATAACTGATCCCTCAGACAGGTGTGTGGCAAGATCCCCACTGATTTCCTGAGCACATTCTATAAATACAATTCCCCCTTGAAGCGAAACTATCAAAAGATTAGCAAAATTCTGATTGATTTCCCATTAAAATTGATTAATAATGCATTAGTTTTAACCAATCAACATCGTCTAATGCTTTTGTAGCCGAGCAAGTAATGCACCCCTCTTCTGATTGGTTCATCCATAGATTCAAGATGGCGGAAATCCCCGATCAACGTGAACACAGACAATTCCTTCCAATATTCCCCTCATTTCCCATTATTTTCTAGCTATTTCACCTCAAAATGCAAACCGGGAGCTCTGGACAAGTCAAATGGACATCCAAGTCGTCAAAAGAAGCGACAAAACCAGACGCAGGACCAAAATATTCGCGTTTTTCGGAGTCGCTTCGTCATGCGGCGCCGGGCGCGTTACAATGTTCAATGTTTTGTGGCGGAAAACAATGTAAATACGAAAATCCTTCGCGATTTAAACCCGAAGAAATGGCTATACATGGACTATACTCTTCATGGTAAGTCATCAATCAATTTACAAGCTCAAATTCTTCATAAAACTAAACTCAAATTCAATCACATTTGACAAGCTTGTTGTCATTTTTTTTTTCAACTTCGAGCTTCACTTTGAAAATCTTAGCTCAAGTTTATTAAAAATCCAGCTTTTCTAACCTTCTAGGTTGTCAAAAATATCCTTATTTAAGGTCAGGGATAGTTTACTCAATGATTTATTTGCCCTTGTTTACTTCAGGGTCACTGATGACATTTTAGCGACTGCTCGTCCTTCCAGTGAAATTATCAAAAATTACAAAATTATTGAACAGTTTAAAAAGTAAGTATACAAAAAATAGATTAAAGAAATATCTAAGTTTCCACGTTTTGTTTTCAAAAGGTGTTTTTTTTTAGATCAGGATGTTTGCTTTTCAAGTTTTTGTGTGAAAAACTAAGGTTACTGTAGCCATTGTTGTCCACTTTGAATTTGATCGAAATATTCTCCGATAAGATAATCTTTATTCCTTTTATTTTACTTTTACACCTTAGTTTTGCTCACATTTGCTCACAAATTTTCAATAATATCAAAAATTATCAAGAAATTTTATATCTCTCGCTCTCATGTTGTCATGGCAACCGTATGTCAACATCATAAAAATTGTCTCTGATTTATTATTTTTGAATCTAAAAACTTCCAAAAAATTTCTTTAACTGTATCTTGTGTATTTGTAGTTATTTTAATTTTCAAATGAATCCTAATTTGAAAAATAAAAATTGAGGTACACTGTAAAAATTGAAAATTAAGGGGAGTTGTGAAAAGAAAAAAAATCTCCTGAGCTTATTAGAGCAATTAAAAATTAATATCAGTTTCAACCACAGGACTATATTGTGGCTCCTTTATGTATTGAAAAACAAAGCTGTTAGTTATAATTATCCTTTAAGCTAACACTTGATCATGAAGTCTTGTCTATAAGAGCGGTCTAAAAACCTTAATTTTTGTTACACGCAGGTTTGGCATCAAATCCATTATCAATTTACAACATCCTGATGAACATTCAAGCTGTGGTTATGGAGTACATGCTAGTGGGTTTTCCTATGATCCAGAAGAATTTATGCAAGCTGAGAGTGAGTTTGATATATTATTCACACTACGGTACCCTCTCTTGTCTACGCTGTTTGCACCTGTCGTCTGCATTTAAGAATGAAATATTAAATGTGAAATAAAACTCCTATTGAGGGTTATAATATGTTGCCAAATACATAACAACAATAATCTACAGATATACCATTGGTCTATATTGAATGATATATATTTTCTTAATATCGATTCTGATATGAACACAATTTGATGTTTGTAATTTTTATAATTTTGGAAATGAAAATTGATATTTTTTGTAATCATAACATCTTTGGATAAACTGTCAAAAAGTATAAATTGAAGTTTTAAAATGGGCTCCAAAAATTTCTACCAAAAAATCTTGAAATATAAGACAAGTACCTTTTCTTAAACTTCTCATAATACATATATATCCAAACTATCCCCTAATTTATTAATATTCATCTTGATACAATTTAATATTATAAACAAAACATCTCATGTGGCATTATGAATAATTCAGTTCTCCTATCTATAACATTGGCAGTGAATTCTACTTCATTGACCTTGAAAAATCCACCATCTTATGCTAGCTAATACTTTTTTCCCCATCTTGTTTTTGATTTAGTCTTCTACTACAATTTTAACTGGTAAGTCATTTTACAAACTAGTTCAATAAAATTTATTTTTAAAAATATAATATAAACAAAAGAGAAATAAGACAGAACTTTTGTTTCCTTTTAATTAAGTCTATCGATCTATAGCTAGCACAGGTGTCAGATCGATCCCTTTTAACTGCCGAAATTCAAACTCATTTTTGAATGTGATAATGAATTGTTTCAATCAATTAGTCTGGAATCAAATGTCTAGGTAGAATTTCCCAGGATTAATTCATTTTTAGAATATACAATTACCACTTTTTTCACTATGTATGAAATTGAGCGAAAGCCTGCTGTCAATCAAACAAATTGAGCTGTAGCTAATGCTGTCATTTACAGTAGTTCACTGCCCGTTCACTTTTGTTGTAGGAATGATTATGGGGTTCGCTCCTTGGAGTCAATATTAGATATGGTTAAAGTGATGTCTTTTGCACTTCAGGAAGGAAAGGTAGTCTGTGGTAATTAATCAATTGTTGCTTCCATTCTTCCTCTCATTCTTTCTTGTTTTTATCTGTTGTATTTCTCATCTGGTTTTGTATATGTATAAACTTGTAGAAACTAAAAGTAATCATGATTGCACTACCAGAAGTGGCAGTGGCCCTTCTTTCTCTAACTAAATGAAATGGGATAAATATTGGAGATGGGATGTTCCTGAGGTGGCTATTATCCACTTTGTCTAATCAGAACTCAGAACTGCTAATGTTTGTAGAGGGGTTAAAACCTGTAAACATGAGTTCCTCCTCTCCCAAGCACAGGAAAGAAAGGACAAGCAATTCTACTCAGATACCAAATTGAATAGAGCAATCAATCCCAATCAGTCGTATTTGCAAGGGACAAGTATTCTCCCATAGCTAGCAATGCCACATGTTCGGTTCAATGAGTTAAGGTCAAAAAATGCTGGCAAGACATATTGTTATGTCACTTGGGTCTCCCTGTGGGTCTTCATCTTATATTTGAACAATTATAATATCTTTAAAGATAACTCCTGTGAATTAATTAAGGGCAGGATAATGCAATATAAGGCACTGTGAAGTGGAAAAACTGTTATATCATTATATTTCTAAGCCCCCACAAGTATAGGTTGCTCAGTGGTCCTAAATACACCTGAAAAATTCGCTCTTGAAGAAAACTCAAAAAAATCCTTAACTACAGTAGATTACATCTCTACTTCATCATGTCCAGTTTTAGGGCATAAAAACACTTATTAAGGCCTATTTACACTAGTAAATCTATCACACAAGTTGAAAGTCGTGCAATAAATTTGCTAGAAAAAGTGTAAATGGACTTTCACTATATACGTAGTACCATATAGATAGAGTGAGTTTCTAAGCCAACTTGAACTGGCCAAGTATGTGAAACTGAATATATAATACTAAATTTAATGTTTTTTTCCTGCTTTTTTGATGTTTGTAGACAGCAGTTCACTGTCACGCTGGATTAGGTTGGTATATTTTCCTTCCTCAGAAAAGATATTTTTAACTTTTTGCAATTCCTATGCCCTTAAAAATTATGTCAATTTTGTTTAGAGAGGTAAAGATGCATCATAAATTCAGTATTTCTCTTTCATGCGAATGCTAAAGTAATAAAAAAGTGGGCACACGAGTTTCAAAACCTGCTTTATAGCAATTTTTACAACCTGTCTGCCCACTTTTTTGAGCAGTAGCATGGAATTCTTGAAGTGTGTATTACTTAACTGTTGTAAATGAGCACTGTCTTATGCTATAGCCATGTAGCTTTTAATATTAAGCATCTCTAAGTGAGAGAAAACCACCACTAGTTTGACGTGGTAGGTGTGTGACAGTAGTTAACCTAGCCTCCTTGAGGTACTGTATCCCAGAGTATTCTAGAAGTGCAAAATTTAGCAAATTCCTTTTGCATAATGGAGAACTTTACTAACTGTTCAATATTGACTCTTTTACCTTGGGCGTAATGTTTTTGTAATTCAGACCACATGTCATTCCCTAGAGTATCATTTCTTTGTTTAATGGTTGCACATGAGAAGACACATGAATATGGATGCAACTCAAACAAAGAATGTTATTCTCAAGACCATGTGTCATTCCCTAGAGTATCATTTCTTTGTTTAATGGATGCACATGAGAAGACTTGAATATGGATACAACTCGAACAAATCTTATGGTCAACAAAAGAATCTTATTCTCAAGTGAATGACACATGGTTTTAAATGGGAAAGATTATGCCTAAGATAAAGAGGTCTATTGAAATTTTGCTTAAAGTATCCTATGTGATTCTCATATCTTTTTGTTGTTTAAGGTCGAACTGGTGTATTGATTTCCTGTTACCTAATATATGCCGAGAGACTTGGAGCAGAGGAGGTATGCTTTCTATCTTTCTTTCTGTATTAAATTGTAAAAAAATATAATGACAGCAAAAATGAAACAAGATTCAAGATGATGATGATTTGTTTTGCAGGCAATACATGTGATGAGAAAAAACAGGTAAAACACTTGATTCTTGTTTTGCTGCTAATTTGATGATGATGATGATGATACATGATGATGGTGGTGATACATGATGATGATACATGATGATGAAACATGATGATGATACATGATGATGATGATGCATGATGATGATACATGATGATGATGATACATGACGATGATACATGATGATGATGATACATAACAATGATACATGATGATGATACATGATGATGATACATAACGATGATACATGATGATGATACATGTTGATGAAACATGATGATGATACATGATGATGATGATGCATGATGATGATACATGATGATGATGATACATGATGATGATACATGATGATGATACATGACGATGATACATGATGATGATACATGATGATGATACATGATGATGATGA
>OCZR010552906.1:0-10269 GCA_900234385.1 Anemonia viridis | reverse complement strand
TCATGTGCTTGTTTTTCTTGCTCATGTTCCTGCGTTTGTTCCTGAGCTTCACCATATATTTTCGGATGTTATTCAGCTGGGGTCAAAGAGTGAGGACAATGTGCTTCTCTACCCTACCCGAGAGGGAACATTTATGCCAAAGCCTCTGAAGTGGGACCTGTAGGCCTTTAGACTTTAAAGCTTTTCATCCAGAAAAAAAATTACCTTTTTATTTACCACTTTAGACTGTTCCACATGTATTGCGCCCTGCTAGGGCCTGTTGGGAATGCCGTTATCCTAACGACGACTGTGCAGCATTTTGTCAACGTTGGGGTATCGCCCAGGTCCCATCCCCGAGAGATGACTCAGAAGTCCCGTCCGCAAAGCAAATTAAGCTTAATCTGGGAACCATCAACAAACCAATCCAGGAACTCGAGGTAGCCAGAATGACATAAAAGTACGGGAGGCAAAAATCACAGCTGGAGTTAGAGCTGCAGCTATTTCTACAAGCGCTTGATTCCTCTAAGACTCTCATGTCGTGTGGCCCAAAAGATATTGTTCGTTTCTATGTATGGAAAGACCAGAAGGGGAGAACGAAGATAGAGAGAATTGTCAATTTTTTGGTTCTAGGGCTAGGGGACCTTGTGAATGCCCTAACCGTTTGGCCGCTGGAACTGTCGACTCCAAGAAAAACTTTGTGCAATATTCAATTGCTTGGACCGATCGGGAGAATAGGATGATCGTCTGGGGTGGGGAAACCCAGCCAGCCATTCCTCTGTTAAGCAGTATCTTAAATCAATCCAAAGGGAGCAGCCGGAGGCAACAATTTCTCCTAAGCAGGCAACTCCGGTATTTTTTTACAAGTTTTTGAAGATTGTGAACCATTTGCGCGACCTTCTCTCTGATGGCTCCTCATCGGCCATACAGAAGTACATTTACGCCCGCGACTTGGCCTTTTTGACACTCGAATTTTTCACCGGCCAGAGAGTGTCAGACCTTGGACTGCTAAAAACTGTAGACATTTTGCAGAATTCACACGGCAGAAGTCTGCTCATCCACCAAAGTGTCGGAAAGACACTCAGGGGAAGCAAATTCCAGGCCTTTCCCGGTCAGAAAATGCAAAAATTAACCTCCATCTGCCCAGTCGAGAACCTTAAATTCTACAAGGAACTATGTAGGGCAATGGGAATCGATCTGGGCCAAAGTTTCCTTTTCCGCCCAACCACCAAAGCAAATTTGGTATCCAACTCTCCATTCTTGGCGCCGGTGGCCCAGGCTAGGCTACGTACATACCTTATCTGCCTCGGCATACATGAAAACGAAACCATCCACAGGTTTCGTGGGATGGTGTTCCAGCCTCATGGTGGACCATTATACACAGACTGAAAAGGTTCTTGCGCCCGCCCAGGTTTTGAACGCATTAGAAAAACTTAGCAATAGTGTGCTTCCACAGGGAGGCAAAACAACCGCAGAGGCCCTGGGTGCTAGGTTTCGTGAGCTGAACAACGTAGTTGGCTTTGAATTTTTCACAACTTAGTTTTTGGGAGAAAGTTTTGGGGGAGGGGTTTAAGTTATGGGTGATTGGGGATATGGAAATTACCTAGATCGTAGGATGCTTTCAGTTGAGGTCATAGGGGCTCGGCCCCCGCCATAGGACTCGCTTTGCCCGTAACTAACCCGTATGCCCATGTGGAGCAGGATGCATTTGGAATAGATTACTATCAAGAACAGCATGCTTACATTTCTCAATATCCACGAGTTAAGCATATGATCCGTTTGATTTTAAACTTACCGGTTGTTATATACATTTTCCTGTGCAAAGTTTTAGGGTTTTGCCCTGTCGAAGTTCAAAACATGTATGGGTTTTCAATAAAATACTGTATTTTAGGATATATTACCCCATCAATAAAGAATAAATAAGTTTATTATAAGTTTATGGCGAGAACTCGTATTTCTGGTCCTGACTTCTTGTAACGGGCCAGTTCTTCCTCTAACTTTTCTATCTGTGCACTTAGGTTATTTAAATTAACAGTGAGAGCGGTAGATATGCACGTTGGTTTTTCCTTCTGAAGCGGCGTTTTTTCGTTTTCAGACTCCAAATCGAGCTTGTTCAAAGACGGAAATGCTGATTTCAATAAAGTAGATGGTTCAAAACCATTCGCTGGAAACTCACGCTGTTGCAAAATGCCAACTAAAAGACCACAAGTTGTAGTGTGACGTACATATGATTTGGCTGCATTTGGCAATTACTTACAAAAACTTCCAAGGTTCGTGAATCGCCAATCGAACGAACATACAACTCCTTCCTTGGTACATACTGGATTTCGGAAGGAAACCGAGTGAAAATGTAATTTTTCGTATAATCCCATGGTGCAACTCCACATACTTGTTGTTCAACCAAAAAACATTTCTTTTCTGGATCAAGAAACGAACCATGGACTTGAATTGGCCAAAAAGCATCCGACAGAGAACACTCCGCAATCACTTTTCGACGCCAAATGCTGCGTTTGAACAGAGCATTTTCTAAATATAAATTGAATTTCCCGCCTCAGTCATGTATTAACTTAGATTTTCTTTGAAAAATATTATAATTTCACACTGCAAAAAATGTACTTTGCTTGATTTCATTGTTCGACTTACTTCCTACTATTACTGCGTTGTTGTTGTAGTTATGGGTGCTGCTGACCAAGAGAATCAACGTACATATGAGTTTATTATTACGTCACGTACGTCAAAGTGCGCGTGATCTCATAACTCAAAGATGGATTACAAAATAATCAGTGAATATCTACACGTAAATATAAAGACCTCCACTCTAAATAGGGACTGAAAAATGAAAATTTCTAGGCCGGTTTTCCATGGGACTCTTATTGAAATATTAAATAAAAAAGTCAGTAAATAAATATAATGATAAAATAATTTACACGTATATAGTTTAACAGGGATGATGCATTTAATTCAAGGAAGCTTAAGAAATTGTCTATACTGTAATAATGTTTCCCATGCACATCTACTTCTCTGTTAACACAAATGAACATAGCACGGTGCAATTAACACTTTCTTATAATGTTGCTTTGTTCCCGAGAGAAGTAAACTCCAAGATGATGAGCAGATCGCTTCTGGCAACCGAAATAAAGACTTGCTTTCTTCTGATTATATAATGCGATCGATAGGATACTGTGAATGCACACACTTTTCTGATTGGTCCGGCTACATTGGTAAACCTACCTACAAATTGCATAAACAAATGTGCCGCCACTTAATTTGTGCGGCGCTGTAGTAACAACCAAGCTACGTCCAAATGATGTAAAGAAATATGGCACGATCCAGCATATACGAGTAGGGATTGCGAAGCAGTTAGTATGCACCTTGAATAATGATTTCAAATGCATCTTTTCTTCCTGCTAAAACTCTTCTTTGTAGTACTATGCTTCGTATAGTCATGAGGAGAGGGAAAAGCGGATTCAGGCCTCATGTAGACACAGATCGGAGTGCAGGCCTGCACCTAAAACACCCCCAGATTTCTGGAACATCGAGTTTCCAACATCCCTGAAATCTTGGAGTCGGGATGATGATCGATGATAAGTCATTTTCCGTATAAATTCATTTCGCAAGAGTGATATAGATGTGCGAAAGATATCAGATTTTTGCGGTCTGGTTCCTCTAATTGTACATATATACAGAGAGAGAGAGGTGCAATAATAACTTATAATGATAGAGCTGTTGACTTAAAATACTTTAGGAGGAACAAGAGAAAAAAAAAGTGTTATTTATTAATTTATTATTTTTTTTGCTATAAGAATTAACCAAATCCCTCATTTCCCCATTTCAGCAACAAACGAACCGCGGTCCCCTCTGACAGAAGAGCAGAAAAGGAGGAGAAGAAGAAGGAAGAGGAGGAGACTTGACTACCTCGAGGCAGAGAAGGAGAAGGATAAAGAGAAGAAGGAGGAGAAACATAATAAACAAGAAAAAGAACCAGAAAGGAAGTGGTTCTACTCTAATCGCGGTTACGTTGGATTGTCCCTTATTTGCAACCGTCAAAAATAAATACTTAGAAATTTAAAATACATTCTGGCTTACAATTTCAGGTATTTTTGTGAATCATGTGGTAATTAGTTGTTAAGGAGGATTTAACGTAAATTCAAAACGTAGAGCCAAGAAAGTTAATTTTTATTGTTTAGTATTTGAGTCTCTGATTCTTATCAAACTTCGAGTAAAACGACAGTACTGATTGGTGAAAAAGATAACCACCAAATATAATCCCGCGCGGCGTGTACCCTTAGCAGCTGATCCCAAAACGACAGAAGAACTATAGGAATGCATTATGGGCTTATTCCTGTATTTCTGATGGTGCTTATGTTTGGAGGTTTATAGTACAGAAGAATCTTTAAATTAGTTCGTGCATATAATTTCTGCATAAATTTAAGTAAATAATTTCTATATGAATTTAGGTAATTTCGGCGGCAAGCATTGTAAACTAAATATATTGAAGCATTGTATGAAGTATTAAGAGAGGCTGTCCGTAAATATCGCCTATAGTCGGAAAAAATCAAAAATTTCAAATTTTTCTTTCCTTTAACAGAAGATTGTATTAGTTGAGGTAATGCTCGGAAAAAAATATCAAAGGCAAAAGATTTTTCTTTCTCACCAAAAAATGACATTTTTGGTTTTGCCCCTTTCAGACGGGTTTCCAAGGATCAAAAGTACACCTCGTTATAAACTCTCCAAAAAATTTCATTTCAACAGAGTGTATGTTTTCTTTTAACACTTTTCCGCGGAAAAGAAATTAATCAGTGAATGACTTATTCATGCACGTGTCCAGATAGTGCCGCTCTTATGGTATATTCAGCGTTAGTGTTCAGATTGAGTGGTGCTGCGAATAATTCACTTCACATCATGGCAACTTGTGATTATTCATACTTTGTTGGTGGCCACTGTCGTCCCAGTAAATTTAACTCATCAAACACTAAATGTTAGTGTTGAGATTGAGTGGTGTTGCGAATAATTCACTTCACATCATGGCAACTTGCGATTATTCATACTTTGTTGGTGGCCACTGTCATCCCAGTAAATTTAACTCATCAAACACTAAATGTTAGTGTTGAGATTGAGTGGTGTTGCGAATAATTCACTTCACATCACAGCAACTTGCGATTATTCATACTTTGTCGGTGGCCACTGTCGTCCCAGTAAAATTAACTCATCAAACACTAAATGCATATGTATTGCTAATTGCAAAAAAGAAATCAAAGATCATTTGAAGACTTTCAAAACGCCTTATTCTTCTATCGATACGGAAATCACTCTTCTACTAGCAAGAGCAGGTATGTTATCATAAACCTAAATATACCCTTTGCAGCAGGCCGGAATTCAGCTCAATCTCAAGGACAAAACAAGAGTTTTACTCTCCAGAGAGCTAGAATCTGGCCTATTGCAAACCGAGCAAGGGACTGGGTACTAGTTTGAAAATCTAACTTAATTATGGTTTCAGAACCAAATACAACATCACATGAAAGAACAACATCCAAAAAGCTTCCTGACCAAGTTTCAGGATGTTTCACCGTATAGCAACAATTTTATGAGCATTCCAACAACACCAAAATTACAATGAAATGTATGGTGTCAAGCCAAACTGTCCAAGCCACACATACATTGTATTAAATTCTGTATTTTTAGAATTTAATTCACATTAATTTTTAGTTGTTCTTTCATACGATATGATCTGTTTGTGCAATTAAGGAAATTTGAAAAACTCGGTCCCAGTCCGCTACTCGTTTTGCAATTAGCCATCCACATTGAACAGCATGATCCAAAATAGCCTTGCCTTGTACTGATTAAAGTAGCGGTATACTATACCCAATGTATGTCTCTAATGTATCGATGATTTGTTGTGAAAGCCGATATACGACGTCATTTTCACTCTGTAAATATAAATGCCAGAAACAATAAAGTTCAATATTTGTTGATGTGGAGCATTACTATAAGAAGTTGCAAAAATGCAAAAAAAATCTCTATATTTTTCAAAGCTATTATTACATTTTCTAAATTCCAAATCAGTCCCATGCTATTATATTTGAGGCTAAATACATGCCAATTAACAGATTTTCGATTCGATGCCGTTAGCGGTGGTATTTTGACCAGATAAAAAAGAGAGTAGAATTATAACATGTTCCAGAAGTTCATAACTAGAAGTGTCCATCTTCCAATATATGAAACGTCCGTTATGTTTTACCAATGAGTTATTTTTAGAAATATTTACGTCGGCGCCGGAAAAGACCAAGCAAGCAGAACCAAACAAAAATTGACCGGAAAATATTTGATAGAGCAACCGCTTCAAGCGCACGCTGTTTATACACGCGAGTGCACGCGCATTTCGTCATTAAATGTGTTTGTCCTTAACGAATCAGCGCAGCGCATGTTATTTCGATGAATGTGATTGAGCGCATCTACTTCTTCACTTCCGGTGCTGATGTCAAATTTACTAAAAATAACGCATTGGTAAAACACATCGGACACAACCGCAATACCTGATGGACACTTCTAGTTATGAACGTCTGCAGTTCCCATTCCAAAAAATGAACTACTTGATATTATTAAACGGGCTTCCTGTGTGTAACGGTGTCACGCTATTGCAAATATATTTCTATAATATTGTTTTTTAATCCTTCTTGCTTACTTTAAATATCTTTGCTCGTATACCAAATATCATGCTAAACTTTCGGGAGATGGGTTTAGAATGCATTATAGAACTGATGTGGGAATTAAAGCACAAGTAGCCATTGGTGACAACAACATGTCGGTGTAACGTCATCGAAAGTTCCAGAATTCAGGTCGAGGTATGTGTTTGTAAAGTCAAAAACAGCAATTAAATGTTTTTGGCCCCTTTATTAATTGTTGATGTATAAAATAAGATGTATAAAAATGGACTTTTATGTGTTCCATCGCCAATTTGCGACCAACTACCGTGAATTTGTTGCTAAATTTCACCTCAAAGCAGCTTGCGTTTTGAGCTCTCGTGTTAAATAAATTGAGTAGCCCAGAAATATTATTGCATTTTCTTGTAGATGAAATAATGCTCTTTCGCCTGGATGTAGTTTTGAATCCATAAGCGACGTAGAAATAGTTTAAAAAAGGCCCTGGTTTTCGTGTATTTTTTTTGGACTTGAAATGGGAAAGGTTAAAAAATCACTAAATAATAAATTCTATATCAATTACCACAAGTTTATGTCAACTATTATCTGTTCTATCAAACTAATGTGTTGGGTTTTAGATTAAGCTAAAATAAAATCTTTTGGAGAGTTTATAACGAGGTTTACTTTAGACCAAAAATGTCATTTTTTGGCGAGAAAGAAAAATCTTTTGCGCCTTTGACATTTTTTTCTGAGCATCACCTCAACTAATACAATCTTCTGGTAAAGGAAAAATTTGAATTTTTTGATTGTTTCCGACTATAGGCGATATTTACGGACAGCCTCTCTTAAAAATGGAATCTTGGTTTTATATATTTAGTGGAGGGCTTGGACGTTTATTTGAAATATCTGCGATCGATGTATAGAAAACGAAATTCCTCTAAAGTACCCTGAGCTTTAATTACTGCGAAATGAAATATAAAAAAGCTGGCTATTTTACAGGTTCATAGGCATGTAATTTCTTATTATCAATGTCACACGGTGCACCAACTATGATAAGAAAAGCTGTATGTTGACAACAGGATTAACACGTACACTAAATATGATGGACGTTACTTCGCACCTAAAATACATCTCCCATGGAGATTTTTTTCTTAAGCAAAGCTCGTCATGCTAGAAATGGACAAGGATCACAATTTATTGAAGGCCAGTCACGGGTATCTGTGGTTTAACAAGAGAGGTGATTGTGGGGCTGATTGCCAACCTTGAAAGCAGGGAATTGAAAAGCACTGAATATGCAATAAGGGACATACCTTGGTCGTCATCAACAGACTTCGTTTCATTTTAGGTCTCAAGAAACTCTACAGTGAGCTTCCAAAGATTTTGAGCGACTTCAAGAAACGCATTAACTCTGAGAGACTTTGCCTTGAATGAACCGTCTGGTCCTGGTGTTGTTGAAAGATTGGACAGGGTACATTTCTTCATAAGAGGGGACCAGGTGTGTGGCAAATAGAACAACCCTTCCTCAAAGAGGCCTACTGACGGTAAGGGCACAGTTCCACAGAGCCCCTTTAGCTCTAGCGCCTAACTTACGAAAATACCAGTCAGAACAATATTAATGATACTGCATTTAAATGATATTTATTTTTAACTCTTGTTCTAAATGAATTGATATCATAATGGTCAATGAGTGCATGAAATTGAGGTCACCCAGTATTTGTACAAAGCTGAGCAAGGCTGCTTAGTCAAAACATTCGGTGGATAGTGCAAATTGAAATGAGGTCAATTTCTATGCTTTTCTTTTACACATGTGTATGGTGACCTCATTTTTGTCTTTTATAAGAGTAGTGTATATAAAAATATATAGAAGTTTACTTAACATAAACATGCAGAATATGATTGGGTTTTTGAGTTGCATTTCGAACCATATCATGTTCAGAAGTTCCCAAGTAATGTGAACTCGACTGCAATATATAACAAAACAAATTATTACCCAATTATTCTATAGTGAGTATGAATAATTCCTTTCAAAACCATGAAACAATGAAAGCACCGAGTAGTTATAGTTGCTTTTCTTTTGTTGCATTCTAAATTCTATAGAATAAGTGCATTTATTAAGGACGTTCGCGCGCATTGTTTGTGCGCACCTGTCATATGGTGTGACAAGCAAGCACGTGTAACTTATGATTTTTAAGATCAAGTTGCGTCACGCTCGTACAAAAAACGATCATTAAAAGGCTTTATCTCTCTAAAATGAAAGTTGGCCCCCATTTTTTATTTGGAATATTAGAATGTATAATAAAAGTGTACATTGTCTTAGTTTTTTTAATAAATGACATTTATATCTCGTACCAAAACACGACATTTTGAGTTCAAAAAATAGTGTTAGTTTTGAAACCTCATAGAGAATAATCTTTTTAAAAGCAGATCTTAGTCACAAATAAATCCTAACAACTTTTTTCTGTAATTTATGAACTATTTTTATCCAAAATATTTTTTTGTTTTGACGACTTGGCGACTCGTTACGTAGCTCATGATAAGCGTTAAAATGGTGGACTTTCAGAGTTATTTTACTCGAAGGATTGCAGGGTGAACACCAATTCTTTATGCTCATTTTGTGTTTTATGCTACTTTATCATCAGGCAAAGTTTCAGAAAATTGACATTTACTTTGCATTTTCCCGCCAACGTCGTTAATGCCCTTTGAAAATGTACTTGCCCAGCATTGGTCTCTTTTTCAGTGCCTTCATTGATGTCAAGGTTTGTACTCATGTCTATTGTGATGAAGACACTATCTTTATAAGATGTAGGAAGGCGGTTGAAATCTTTACTCTAAAGCCTTTTCTGTCAGTCTGCCAACAGCTGTACCAGTAATTTCTAAGCCTCATGGGTCAATGTTTCCTACTCCCCCCCCCACTATACCAAAATATCATATACCTACTGGGAAAATTATTTGTAGACTGGGCACTACTTTCTTCGATATATAAAGAAGTAGGCAAGGCCTTTTGGTTTAGTTCTTAAGAAGGAAATGGCGTGAGCATTGAAAAGAGAAAGAAATCAATACCCAACTTGATATTATAAACAAAGAAAAAAACACACACACAAAGGAACACGCTAATCAAGGTTTACGTTATAATTGACCTATTGACCTATTGAGTCTATTAATTTGCTCTAATTGCTTAATGAGATGTAGTAAATTGCTAATTAAAGTAGCATGCGCGTGTAGGACATCCAAAAAAACAACAAACATGGCCTTGAAAACCAAAATTGTTGCAGAAAAACGTGCTTATTTGCGCTTTTTGAGATGTTACACAAAAATAACATTAGCAGAACTGGGTAAAAAATATAAAGTGAGCCAGCAAACGATCCAGCGAATATCTACAGAAGATGTTTCTGAGAGTGTTTTGGTCAGAAGAGTCGAGCAGCTAAGAATGATACATAGACGCCCAAGGAAATTATAACCACGTTGTGATTGAGACTGTTGCGGCAGAAAGTCTTCAGAAAGAAGGCTTCTTTTCTTTAAAGAGGTTAATGCAGGTATCTGGACTAAGGAGAGAAATATCACCAACAACTGTTCGGAGGAACTTAAATCGAAATAAGTATTACCACTCATTCTCACTTAACGGGAACTATTACTGTCACCCGTACTCTGCTTGATT
>OCZR010551497.1:0-10767 GCA_900234385.1 Anemonia viridis | reverse complement strand
TCTATTCGGTCTCTTATCGGAAGCCAGTGCAGTTTCTTGAGGATAGCTGATGTTAAGAGGAAGGGCCTTGATTAAACAACTTACTTTTGATTCTCCAGGTTATCGCTGGAAACGTAGTAACTGCAGCTCAAGCTAAGAATCTCATCGATGCAGGAGCTGATGGCCTTCGTGTTGGAATGGGTAGCGGATCCATCTGTATTACCCAAGAAATAATGGCAGTTGGACGACCTCAAGCCACTGCGGTGTTCAAAGTCGCAGAGTACGCTCGTAGGTTTGGGGTCCCTGTGATGGCTGATGGTGGGATTCGTTCTGTTGGTGATATCACTAAGGCGTTGAGTGTTGGGTCGTCTACAGTTATGATGGGAAGCCTGTTAGCGGGAACTTCTGAGGCACCTGGTGAATATTACTTCTCTAACGGGACCAGGCTTAAGAAATATCGAGGTGAGTCCTTCCTAGATATAAGCTGAGCGGCATTTAATTTTCGTACCAATCACTGCCCGTTGTAATTTCGTATGGCCGGCCCCGTGTTTAAACACTTTTTTTAACCTAAAAACTGTTGAGAATTGAATCCAATACATTGTAAGTTTCAGGAAATTCCAAACTCTTTAGCAGAGTAATGTTTTACCTGTAACTTATTTAAAGAGAAATGATTTTCAAAACAGAGTGAAAAGTCGCTGGTTTTAAATGTCTTTATGAACAACTTTATAATGATAATCATTACGTCATACATATAAGAATCATGACGTCATCACTACGAGGGAAAAAATCATGACGTCATAAATGATCACTTTTATACTTATTACGTCATCAAGAGCATGTTCATGACGTCATCGACATGACGTCATCACCACTTTACTTATCCTTAATATGACATTTTTCTCATCAGGCATGGGGTCCCTCGATGCTTTAGAATTCAAATCAAGTCAGAGCCGTTACTTCGTGGAGAGCAACAGAATGAAGGTTGCCCAAGGCGTGTCGGGTGCTGTAGTTGACAAGGGTAGCCTACATCGATTCCTACCCTACCTGTTATCGGGCCTCAAACATGGCTGCCAAGATATGGGAGCGAAGAGCTTGTCAATCATGCGATCCATGATGTATAGTGGGCAGTTGAAGTTTGAAAAGAGGAGTGGAGCTGCGAAGAGTGAAGGAGCTGTGCATAGCTTACACTCTTATGAAAAAAGATTGTTCTAGGGGAAATCGCATTACAGCGGTGTCAGTGTTATTGGAAGGCAGTTAGCAGAAAAGAGCGCTGGTCGACCTTAATTAATACCTTGAATGGGAAGCTAACTAATAGTGTGATATGATATCCATGAATAAGATATCATTAATATCCATGCTAAGATGGATTTCTTTCTTGGGAAGGCTAGAAATCGCTTGAGTTAATTTTTCTTTTCTGCGAAAATTTCAAGGAGTTAGAGCCGAAAAGGAATGATTTATTATTTGCCTTCTTTGAGTTGAATAATCTAGAACAATCTTGAGGCACGTTATTATGCTGTAAGCTTATCTAAGGCCCAATTCAGACGTAGAACTTTTGCCGCGTCGAATCTAATTGCCTTTGAGATTGAGCGCATGTTTTCCCAGTTAAAGTAGTAGAAGTTGCAGAAGTATGTAGACTAAACTTAACACATATCGTCTCCTGGTGCTAAGCAAAAGAGCTGCTGTCTTCCAAGGTAGTTCTCGGCGTTTTCTTAGCCTCTGGCCTCAAAGGCAACAAGATTCGACGCGGCAAAAGCTCGACGTCTGAACTGGGCCTAAGCTTTGTTATTAAGACCGTCCAAACAGTTTGTACTCTTAAGCGTTCCGTTAATGATGTTTATTTATATTGCGCAAATTAGTATTTTATATAATGATCAAATGCGGCAATTCCGCTTACACGGAACTCTGCTATCCGGTCAAAAATTCAACCAATCAGCTCAGGTCGTGCAAATTAATGAAAACTGAGATTCCGTGTTAATGGAACGTACTGGTCATTAGACATTTTTGAACGGGTACAATTCCGTCCGGCACGTGTAAGGCCAGCCGCCTATCTTCAAACATGGCGGTCATAACTTTGATTTTACACCCTTAACTTTGGGAATGATTGTAACCAAGAGTACGTTTCATACTCATACATATATTTGTTACCCGAGTGAATAATTTGTTTGAAGTGTTCTCTAGGTGTGGAACTGTAGTGATTTTGCGTGAAGAAGCTTGTGAGGCTGGCGTAAAGCGAGGAAAATGCGTGAACATTAACGCGCGGTAAATGCGCGCAAAACCTTGACGGCGGTGAGAGAGTTGCTAGTGTGGTTTGAGTGTATACAAAACGTAAGCCCGTTTCAGACGTAGATCTTATCATGAGCCGAACCCCTCGAAAACAATGGATAATAAGGCGGTCTTCTTTGATGTTATTAGGTTCGGCTCATGTGAAGTTTGAAACGGGCCTTACTGTGAGTCAATGACGTACATATTATAGTAGGTATGATTTCATCATTATTTCACTGTAGTAATTTGTATAATAGTTTACTACATCTACCAGAATCCCTTACACACTTTCTTTTGTTCAGTTCATAAGTACCTTTGGTCTCATGAGGAAATACAACTAATTTGAATAAGAAAGAAAATTCTTGAAGCATTTTGGTAGTGGTAGTAAATGAGATAGTAATGTTGTGTTTGGATTATTTTACTTGTTTGCTATTCATTTTGATAATTTTGTTTATTAAAGCACAAAATTATTAAGTGTGCGCAAACTCTACTAGGCTGCGCAACTTCTGCGAGTCGGTAGTAAATAGCCCACTTTTGGTTGAGTTGTATGATCACACAAAAAGCAGTTAAATGCGAGGCTCTGGGGAAACAATGGAGTAGTCTTAGTATACTCATCCGGAGCATCGCTTTGAATTGCTTTGTGCGTGACAAGTACTCGACCAGAATATCGAAAGTGAGCTATTGGGGTAGATGGCTGTTGTTGCTGTTGTTGCTGTTGCTGTTGCTGTTGTTGTACGTTGCTGTTGTTGCTGCTCCTGTTTGCTGGTGCTGTTGTTGTTGCTGCTCCTGTTTGCTGCTGCTGTTGTTGCTGCTCCTGTTTGCTGTTGTTGTTGTTGCTGTTGTTGCTGCTGCTGTTGTTTGCTGTTGTTTTTGCTGTTGTTGCTGCTGTTGTTGTTGTTGCTGTTGTTGCTGTTATTGTTGCTGTTGTTGTTGTTGCTGTTGTTGTTGCCGTTGCAACTGTGTGACACCTAAAAGTGTGCGGAGTTCCCATTTCTCCAAGCGGCGCACTTCAAGCGCAATCGTGATGGAATGATTCTTTAAAGGATTAATTATACAACTGAATATTTTGCCAAAGCAATTTTACTGCGCTGCGCTCGCGACATTTTCACACCGAAACGTGGGTAGTGGTCTAGCCCCCCTCAAATTCTCACTAACTCCGCAAATTTGATCTGGTAGAGATGTTTTTGTAGTGATCAAAGATACGAGCTCCCTTCACAGAAATCGAAATCCGCCACTGAAACGTTTTGGAACAAACTGTTGCAAAACATACAAAAGCTTCTTAGCTAACAGTGAAAAAATGCAAGAGGTTTGACACACGGTTCAGCATTGCGCATGTCGTTATTAACCATTGCCTGTAATATTGCGCGTTACATCGTGTGTGTTCGTTCGTCTTCAGAAGGATAGCGAAAATATTCGACTAAAGAAGAATACTACGTTTCTATTTGAACATAGACCTCACCAGTCCTGAAGCGTAGCTGAGGACAATTTGAAATCATTTCATGTGGAATTTTCATTTTCTTTTATAGTATACATATTTATATTTTTCTTTCGACATTACTGGTCCGGAAACCTGATATCATTAGTCATATTACGCAGTGGGCGGTTCTTTTATTCTCACTCCGTGGGTTCAGTCGAAAATGACCCCAGAAATTTTCGCTTAAAGAATTCTTTTGTTACCTTTTCGACATCTGTGGATATTGTCGGACGACACGAGGTTGATCTGCAGTTCAAAAACCGTTTTTCAACCCTTTTTATTCATGAAAGTCTGGTGATATCTTTTATGCATGTTTTTCTAGAAATACAACGTTATTTCTGTCGTGGTGTAATTCATAAATAACTACTAAACCTTTGGGCTTTTTTTTTAGCGAATTTGCGCAAAATGCGCGGCTTTGGTTTGCGTAAAAACAATTTTTTAATGGATAAAACTAATAATGAGGCAATTAATAGAGACAGGAAAGCATCACTTGATGTAAAACATTTTTTTTATCTTCGTATTATGTCGTTTAGCAGGGGTTCTTGAGTCTATTCCAAACAGTCTGCATTGTATCACGTACCAACTTGGATGTTTACAAGCGATACACCCAACCACAGGAGTCCCAAAACTATAGAAGAACTAGTTCACAGGCTCCTAAGGCATTTTCACAAGTCTTGGAGTCATAAATAATGTTTATGGAATGATTTTACCCATTGCTAGATCTCCCAATAGCAACTACACTGATAACTTGTACAATAAGTCTCATGATCTGGACAAGTGTTATATAAGTGTACATGGATCACGTGTAGACGGATGGTTCATTACCGCGGGGGTCGTAAGCTGTTGGCGTTTGAGATGAGGTGATTCGGGGAGCTTGTGCATGCAGAACCGCACACTCAAAAAGACCTCTAAGTTTGCGATTTTTAATAATTGTATAACTTTTCGAATACTTGTGGGATTCTTCTTGCTGTGATGATTATTCATGCGATTCAATTCTAATTCACAATCTCAGTATTTGTCAGTAATTTTTTTATTGCCAGGCAGGGATTATCCGCAATAAGTTTGGCTTAAACTACGGGGTAATGATTGTCTTGATGAAGGAGGAAATTAAACAGGAGAACCCGGGGAAAATCCCTCGAAGCGCTCCAGCAAGACGCGGCGCATGCAGCAACGCAAAGTACCCAAACAAGTCGTCCTGTCCAGATATAATTAGAAACGCATAAAGCAAACACTATTTATAACCAATGATTTTTGTACTGAGAAATCAATATTCTTTCCAGAAAAAGTACGCTGTTTCAGAATTCCCATGATATGACATGTTGTCTCGTCATTACGTACAAGTATACTCTTGTCTAACATTCCTGTCTTGTGATAGCTTCGATCCCAATAAAGACTGCCGTCAACCTATGATTCCTCGTAAGCACGTACAGGGATTTAGAGGTCGTTTAGAGCCTAGCAGTCTCTTTAGGGTCCCTGTCGATCGCCTGCGGGGGACGGTTTTGGCTTTAAACTCAATACCGCCGCACAGGATTAATTTTTAGTAATCGCACCCTACGATGTCTCGAAAACTTAGGTCGGGTGTCACACCACTACATATGATGGTTACACTGCTTCCACGGCCATGATAAACAATTTATCACTATGGTAACTAATCTATCACGTGCGTAACCAATTTATCACTTTTTGGGGGATAGAGCATTAAATCACAAAGTTAATGTATGCGTGTCAATTTTGTCAACGTGCGAACACATGCTAATTGCCGTACTAACCCATACACACGAATAATTTATCGAACTCTTCACAGTAAATTAATTTACAGCTAACCTTGTGACATCGAACGTCACAAGACGATCTCGCCTTCCTGGTTACGTGCGGCGCGATGCTTTGGGTTCCGCTTCTTGTTCTACACGATACAAGGCGGTAAACTATAATAGTACGCATCTGGTACCGGCGGTTGTGATTGAGCTTCCTTGCCGAACCTTGTTAATGACAATGCTATGATAAATAATGGTGAAGTTGTCGCACGATATTGACTTCACGACAAAAATAACCTTGATTAGAATCGCAACAGGAAGTTATTAGTGATTATTGATGTTGATTACTCGCTATAATTGATAATCAGTAGAAAGATTTCAACTAACCGCTCCTATATCAATATCATATGCTCATCTAGTCTAAAAGCACTATCCCATAGATTCACGATACTCAGGATTCTCTGGATGTGAATTTTCTTCGCGAATTTATAATTGGACACTAAAGTTTTTCTCTTTTAGCAACACATTTATTGAATGTTATTTTTTCTCTATTAGGATTACTTTAGTCGCCATTTAATTCTATAAGCCAAAAATCGAATTCATTGAAATTCTCTTTGCTTGGATTTCAAAAGTTTTTGTTAACTTCATTACCTTTAGTTCTTTCAGATTTTTGCAATTTTTTTTGTAGTTTTTTTGGAATTTTTTTTTTATGTAAAAAAAAAACGAATTCATTTTCGAAAAGACTTTGAACATAATCCCTGAACAATTCACTAAGTTCAAGTTACAATATTCTAGCGTGATTTGCGTTTATTGATTCAAATTTGGTTATAAATAATATCAAGCGAGCACTGAAAGGGTTTTTCATCGATATAGCTTGAGCTCAGGTGCTTCAACCACCAAAACTCCTCGTATACAAAAAATATTCAAACTTCACAATCTTGTGGTGCAAAAGGATTTGCTAGAGTTCACTTAACTGGTATTTACGAGTCATTTTTTGTTACAGCGAAAAAGGTTACTCATATTTTTTTTTTTTAAATTAATGTTTTTTTAAAGACTTTTAAAGTTTATGAAGAAAAATATCAATTTTCACGCGAAACAATGGTTTTAAGTCGAGGTTGGCCTTGATAAATAACTAGGAAACACTGTTCAGGAAAGCTTGGTCCATCGAATATGTAACTTTGTTTTGCTCAGGAAGATTACGGATTTGATAACCCTAGAATAAATATGATTTAATTAAATTATTAAAAGATATATAATTTTCCAATTCTGAAGCGTTTATAGTTGAGCTTTAAAACAATGCTCAAGGGCAATGGTATGTTTTTGATGTAACAGGAAAAAATACTCCCGAAGTATTGTAAAAATGAGGAGTTTGAGAATGTCCTAATGGACAAAAAGGCGTTCAACATAGCTTGAGAACTCTAGGTATTACCCCAGGAAATGGAAATAATCCCAACCACTTTAAGCGTAATTGTTTTCTTTAATTTATAATATACTTCAACACTTCTTATATCTGTAGGTATTTATAATGCGAGTTATTTATTGAATGCAAAATGAGTCACACAAACGCCAACTCGAAAAAAAAAGAAAAATTGAATGAGTGAGTTTCGTCAATTGGTGTAAGAATATTGGTATATGCTGCGACAAGGAAACTTCCACAGATGTGAATGGATGGCATTGAAGTAGCTTTCCATTACTTCTCGTGAATGCTGTGACATTTAAAAGGCTTCCACTGCTAGGTGCATTGGACATTGAAGTGGTTTTCTATTGCTTCTTGTCCAATCAGATCTTGTACTTTTTGGTATGCCGATGGAACACTAAAATGGCTTCCAATGCTGTAACATTGAAATGGCTTCCCTCACTCATACAAATATTCTTTACAGCTCCGATATTCTTAAATTAAATTAATGTGACATATCAAAAAGAACTGCAAACTAAACTGGGTGTGGTATATCATTTTCCATGTATGCTGATTGGTTGAACGTCATCACGTGTCATCTGATAACGTCTATTATATCTAATTTACATAACATAGATTCATAACGTCCGTTGCTATGCCAATAAGTGAAACATCTAGAAAAGGCCAGCCTCTTATAAATCCACATTCAAAAACACAAAAATGTGATCAAACGCTAGATTCTCCTACTTGATTATTACAAACATAAGTATTCTACTAAGGAGAATTTAGAGCTTGGTTGGAAGGTCTTTTGTCTGGACCTTTAGCTTGAGTCACAGCTGTCTGAGGGAGCTTCATCCCTGGATAATTTCTCGAGAATTTTTTCGATGTGGGCGAGTATTTTCAGTGCAGGCCCGAGCTTGATTCCCAATCTGTTTAACAAATGTTCCTCTTTCAGAAGAATAAGCGATTGTCCATCAATACACTGTTCTTTGAATTCCGATACGATTTCTGACGAGCCGGTCAACGATGAAATAAACTCCGCAACCTGGTCAACATTCCACTGAACAATATTGTCGTCCAGGGTGAGGCGTAGTTTGGGTATGAGTCTGTGTGGTTTGATTTTGCGCAAAATGTCATTACTTTTCGAGTTATAGAAGGATTTTCTCGGCTCCGTGTTTTCAATAGTTAACGGAGAGTTAGCAGGACTTTTGTGTATGACACTGACGAAGTTACTTCTGTCATGGTTCGATTGTTCGTTGTCTCTTCGTGGAGAACTTCTGTCATCGTCGGAAAACACCGAGGCGCTGTTTGTTCGCTCGTTATCAGAATAATCGTTTGACGAGCGCCGTCTTTTGTGCGCAATACCGTTTTCTTCGGGTAAACTTTGTTTCTTTTCAATCAGGTGCCCCTTTCCACCAACTGAAGCCATAACTGCGAGATCCTGCATTATCAGTTGGTTTTGGAGTGAAAGCCCCGATAGTGGATTCTGCGGTGGATTCCCCGTCCCGGGTGGGGACAGTAACCTATACTGCATCAAATTACGGGACAGCGGTGGAACACCATGGTAACCTGCACCTCGAAACGCATGATGGTAAATATTTGAACCGTGTGGATTTGCGAATAAGAGAGGATCTGGTACAAGACGTGGGGAGGTGTGAGTCGGACTGACCATCCCAGGTCCGGTAGAGTACTGAGGGGGGAGAAACTGATTTGGTGCTCCCCCCGGACTCTGTGGTTTTTGTTTCATCTTGGCGGCTCTTATTGCCATTTCTCGTTGAATACCTTCTGGTGTCGCGTCAGCTAGAGTCATGGACGTCAATGTGTCTAGAAATAACGAATCGAGAAAATGAATGTTCGATTACTGAGGTGTAGTGAAGAGTGTGTATTGAATCCCAACCCCTTGATTTAATGTCCCTGAAGTGCTATTTCTCTAAGTGGTAAATTTTGGTATAAAAACAGCAAAAACGTTGTTTTCGTCGGCTTTTGTTTGCATTGGGTACATCCGGGAGCGCACTTTCCCTTGCGTCAGAAAATGGTGACAGATTTAAGTATCCTCGCCTTTTTTTACGACCTTTGCACTTTCGCTCCTTTTGCAAGAAACACGTACATGATAATACCTGGTTATCGAACCAAAACACATCTTCTAATCAGAAATAAAAATCTCTAGAATCCATACCTTGGTTGACTGATCGAAATGCGCTTCTTGTTTTAGCAGAGTTCGTTCTTGCTTCTTCTGAATTCGGAGAATCTTTGCTTTCTTGTGTTTCTTCGGGATTGGAATCTTTTTCTTCATTCAAGTGGATAATACGATGCATGGAAAGCCCAGAGCGATCATAATGGAGCGAATCTGATGCTGTAAACCAAAACATTGCGTTACTATAAATACCACACACTAGCACTCCTCCAAGGGTACATTTTTGGAGCAAAATATTCAAAAATATCAACCTCAGTTATATAATGAAAATGATTTCTTTTATGAAACGATTTTCACGGAATTAAATAGAATGTCCTTAAGGCCAACAACTGAATCAGCTTACATTGGATGTCAAATAAGATTTCTTTACGCCAAGGAAATTCTTTCGCGAAAATATCATAACCACTGTGGAAAAACATGTAGAGATTGCTCAGTCGGAGCTTTGTTGAAACTGCTTGTCTAAACGAAGTAAAGAATTCGGCAGATTGAACCTGTCTGATTGGGAAGACGTCACGAGTTGAGTTTGTGATCCCGTCGTCATGTCACAACGCATGCGCAGATCGATTTTATAAATTCACGATTTTTTTAGCGTTTTTAAATCTGCGAAAATACAAGAAATGTGACTTCAAAGTACTATAAAAACAATACTAATTTGAAAGAGATAGTATTGAATTTCTTATATGGATATTGAAAGAATTTTTTTTCATAATTTTGTCCATTTTGTTTGCGTGAATTTAGTTGTTTTCTTTTACAATTTGTTTATCTGCGCTGGCCAACAATATCAAGCAAAACAATAGATTTCAACTTCAAGTTCAACTCGTTTTTGAAAATAGACTAAGAGACTGCAAGATTTTTCTTCACAAATTATAGTAACTTAAATTTGGCGGACGCTAGGATAAAAAAACAGACCACATTTGATCTATTCTCGGTTCTATACTCCATACAAATATCCAAATCAAGTTTAGTCATAATTCTTGTAGATAATAAAAGTTCGAGATAAGGGAAAAAACGCTCTATTCTAAGTTTCTGTTAACCAATATTTCGAAAACATTCTTTGCAGTTAGTGTTGGGCATGCAGCGATAGATCTAGAATGTGTACTTTTAACGATAATTATACAAATCTCTCTGATGATAAAAAGAGAGACTAAAAATCAGTATTGGCACTCTTCTCCAGTGATTTATTACTTCAGAAGATCATTTAGTCAAGGATGACTAGGATTTTTAGAACAGTGATTAAAAAGTTCACTTGTATTGAACCAGCTCAGAACAAAAAGAAAACGATTCTAAGAGCTTTTAGCAACGTACCATCACTTATCATACGGACGCGAGCCTCAAATCTTTAACCCTTAAATTAATATTAAAAACTGAAGATTTTTAAATATTTCGAATTCAAAATCCGTTCTGGCTATAAGACTTTGTTTTTGGTTGTTTAACTTTGCTTTCAAAAACCCGAGAAAACTTCCACTTAGAGAACGGAGGTGTTTCGCAGTGTTAACTGCATACATAATCCTCAAGTTGTAAGTAGTAATTTGTCATTCGTAAGTACTAACGACTCAGAAATTGTTATTACTGTTTTATTGTTACTTAGAAAGCTCTGTGCTGTGCCGGCTACTAAAACGTATTTCTGTGAGAGTTAGAGATGAGTTTAATTAAAATGTCATAGACTATACATAAAACTTTACACCTTTTTAGAGGAGGGAATAAGATA
>OCZR010549285.1:0-10981 GCA_900234385.1 Anemonia viridis | reverse complement strand
GATGACAAGTTGGGTTTGTTTGTCTGAGCTGTGACGTCACTACCGCGCAGCCCTATTGTTAAAGAGTCGTTTAGGTCACCAAACACCGATTGCCATTCACCGTTCGCCTCTTCAACAATTTTAAAATAGCTTTATACACGTTATTGATAACAAAGGCTGACAAGATTTTTTTTGGGTAAATTCACACGATACTGAATGACACAAATACCGTTCAAGCGTGATTGTAACTATGTCTTTGCAATATTTATGAAATGAGCATTCAGCCTCCCACACATCCAGTAGGATATCCCGTTGACCAACGTTAATTGAAATAGGTCTGTTGTCACCACGAAACCTGTACAAAGCTGAGACCACTGAAGATCATGGGAAATATTTCATATCCAACAAGTAAAACGTTCTGATACCAACTGCGGGTTCAGAGCCGTAACCTGGGGGTGCCGGCACAAGCCATAAAAGCAGAAGGTCCGCTCATTAATCTCGATGCTCACAGGATAAAATGATTACCAAGTCCATCAATAGTCGTCAACCATGCAGTTGAAACATGTAATACCTACTCCTTTCTGGTCTCAGCTTTTTAACATTTTCTGATATTTTTTTTATTGAAATGAGAAATGAGTATGATTTGGCTTGAGTTTTTACCTGAGCTGCTGAGGTGAGTTGCTGGGGATTGTCTGTAGCCCGTACAAGGTTTTTAGTTGCCTGAACCACATTTGCAAGTTTAATGTCATTGGTTAAAACATTGCTTATAATACTAACAGTCTGTGACGCAATCTGTTGAAATGAGATAACGGGGTGAACTTATGCAATCGTCGGAATGTTCATTTTATGAAAACTGACCAAGGAATGTGAATACCTCTCAAATGAAGCGGCCAAAATGAAGTTTCTAATAAGGCCTGATGCCGTCACGTGCCGAAACTTATGCAAGTTCAGCAAGACCTAGTCTTTGTTTCAATATACTCGGCACATGTGAAATTCGACATCTAAACCGGGCCCGCCTAAGCAATAAAATTATGTTTGTTTTTCTAAGTTCCATACACATCCGTCAGAAGTGTAAATATAGAGGTTTTGCATGGCAGCCATGTTGCATGGCAGGAACAATACAATTGTTTTACATGATAAAGAATTCCATTTCCCATGCTCGATTGTAAGGAATAGACCTTTCCCGAATTCGTTTGACAACTGAACAATAGTTTCAATCTAAACAGTTATATTGGAATAATAAATTGTACACCGTAGTGAAGAGAAGAGCTGACGTTTAGTCCTTTGTCGAAGTCAATTCCGACGAAGGACTAACGTCCGAAACGTCAGTTCTTCTCTATATACACTAGGGTGTACAATTTATTATTCCAAGATAACTGTTTGATTAGAAACACCGACGCAGTCCACGTTAGTGTTCACTAAATCCTGGTCCCCACTGGCGACATAGGCATAAGCATAAGGAAAGACAATGGGAAGAAACAAACTATCATCTACATATGGTTTCAATCTAAGGCTGGCTTTGATAAACAAAAGAATCAAGCCCCGCCTCATTTTGTGATCATTCAAGCGAATTCGGGAAAGGCCTATTGGTATAGGTAGTTTTGAGAACAGGCCATGTCTACCCCGTGATGTCCTACATCATCCTGCGTAATCCTTACATTTAGGGGAGATCGGTTGGGTGTCCAGTTAGTAAGGGGTATCTTATATTTTATCTGAATCATGTCAACATTATACCTCTTTTGACGACTCCGCCGACTTGTTTGGTTGAGAGAGGATTGAACCCAAGAGTTGATTGAGTTGGTTAATATCGCCTGATGCCAGCGCAATCTGGACACTGCCATTCATTATGTCACCAAGTTCTTTAGTGGTTAGCTTCTTTTCTTTTACCTTAGGATGTCAAATAAGAGACGGAAAGGTTAGATGTTTTCAAAATTAGAGTTGAAACTAGTCACTTTGAGCATCGTATACTAGCTAGGAATCCCGATTGTACATTCGCCTCTAACATCTGAGGTCTTACGTTCGATTCATAAACTTGCTTTGTCTTCTGGTTCTCCGGTTTCCCTCCTTTCATAAAACCTAAAAATCTAAATTCAATCTCGATCTGCGAGTTAGCCTTGCCCTGACTTAGATCAGCCCAGATATTGTTTCAGGGTTCCATCTGTGAGTTAGCCATGGCCTGACTTAGATCAGCCCAGATATTGTTTCAGGGTTTTATCTGTTAGTTAGCCTTGCCCTTGCTTTAATCAGGCCAGAGGTTGTTTCAGGGTTCCATCTGTGAGTTAGCCATGCCCTGACTTAGATCAGCCCAGATGTTGTTTCAGGGTTCCATCTGTGAGTTAGCCATGCCCAGACTTAGATCAGCCGACAGGTATTAAGTTTTTTTTTCTTGAAGGCAGGGTGAATCAATACTTCAGAGATAGATAGATATGTACCTGGATGGGGATGCATGTTGATGTGTTTATAGCTTTAAGCTTATCTGCCACGTGTACTATAACATAGGTTGTGTAATTCTTATCTTTCGGGCCTGGCATCATGCTCTTCACCGCGTAGCTCGGTTTCACCATGTCTGGAGCCAAGATTGTCATTTCACCGTCACATTCTAGAAGTAAAAATCAATTTATTGAAATGCGCAATCGGCAATAACAGTCTACTGTTATCTATTATCTATTGCAAGTCTATTGGAAATTGCCATTATCTATTGCAAGTCTATTGCGAATTGCTATTATCTGTTGCAAGTCTATTGGGAATTGCTATTATCTATTGCAAGTCTATTGGGAATTGCCATTATCTGTTGCAAGTCTATTGGGAATTGCTATTATCTGTTGCAAGTCTATTGGGAATTGCCATTATCTGTTGCAAGTCTATTGGGAATTGCGATTATCTGTTGCAAGTCTATTGGGAATTGCCATTATCTGTTGCGAGTCTATTGGGAATTGCTATTGTCGTACTGCTGACCTTGAGCAGTCCCGTAAGTGTATAAAAGAGGTTGATCTTCGTCTTGCCACCCAGAACACGTTATCCAGAAAGTGTCGCTCAGTGAGGAGCCATTCTTGGGTGTCACGTCACAAGTACCATTTATCGGTTTTGAATTGACTGCCCTCTCGTAATTCGCAAATCCCTGTGTTCCTTTCTTCCCTCGCCTTCCTTTACAAGTAAACTTGTACTCCTCTCCCCCTTTCAGGATATTAGGAGGAATTGAAAAACTGCGCCCATTAATTGGTGTATCGATGTATTGTTTTACTTCTTCTTCTGTGAGGGTTTTGTATTCCGAGCTTCCAGGTTTCTTGCGGCTGATTTCCCAGTAGTAGTCAACTTTTGTACAGCTTACACAATAACATGATAATGAAACTTTACTTGACGGATTCAGCTTTTCTTTGCAATTGTAATTGCATCTAAGAAAGAAAGACCGTAAACACCAATATAACATCTTCGTCACGATACAGTAGGTTTTGCTGGACGTCAATCATTGATGATATGTACAGCACTTAACAATGGCACGGGGGGAATCTTCGTCACGATACAGTAGGATTTATAAATAGCAGCCTTTCTATACGTAGATAATCAAAGGCGCTTTACAATCCTGATAGGTGTTTAGTGTAAGGTGTAGGCACTGAGGATAGTCACTGCCAGGGTTTCTTTACACCCTGATGGGTTCTTTATATTTCAGTTACGTCCCTCCGATATTGTTTAGTGATGAATTGTGGAGCGGGACAGGGGGGACTACGATATAAAAGGGGCTGGGATGTTAACCGGTATAATTTTCATTTTTTTTTGTACCTTTTAGAGTGTTTAGATTTTAAAAAAAACTCATTAAAATGCTAGAAAATTACGTAATTTGGTACCATTTAAGGTCAAAAATTGCTATTTTTGTCTACAATAAAAAAGAGAATTTTGGTACCTTTTAGGGGTCATTTTCAAAATTTCCGATGAATATCCCTACCCTTCATGTATGGGATCCCCCGACGGGAGCGGGACCGCAATATAAAAGTGGTCATCCAAACCCCCTGAAAGCCTAACCATCTGTAGATGTAAGTACAAAAGAAACACTTTCTTCACAGTTATTCCAGACCTCAGTTATTTTAGACCTTCAGTGTCGACCAATAAAGGCGCTTTGATGACACTTCATAGACACAAACCTTTGAAAACTTTAATTGACATCCACCAATAACTTTTTTTGTAAGGGGAAATTGTATGGTTTACCGCGAGGTCATTTGAGAAACAACGTTGTGACAAAGTGCCCTGCCCAACACTCTTGTTATTTGACAGCTATAGAGCTTAGACAGCTTTGCACTATCACGTGATGGCAGCCATGACAGGAGGCAGGAACAATTGAATCTGATCTAATCTAATTTAGATGAGAAAGAACTCAGTTTCCGGGAAGTAAAGGCTCTATTGCTGTGCCTCTTGTCATGTCTGCCATCACCTGGTGGTGCCAAGCCTCTAGCTAACTATTGTTGATGCACTTACTCTATGGCCATAGACGGTGGATCGCCTGCCTTGATATTCCATTTTTGGTGCGTGCATTTGCTTCGTCCGTCATCGTGCACAACACATGCTTTGAAGTCATATGTCGTGTTTTCTTGCATCTTTGCTGTATAAACTTCCAAATTGAAATGAGTGCCATTCAGTCTTCCAGGCCCATCTCCAAAGCATCCCCCGAGGTTAGTCGCATTTTGGCTGCCATTGACTGGTATCTCACGCGGTGCTGGCACGGTTGGAAGGTTGTCCAGGTCAATACTTGTGGGCAGCGTGTAATTGTCTCCCTCACGTTTACAAAACCAATAACACTTCAGTTTCGGGTTGAATTTTGTCGGTTCTGCATCGGGGTCTCTGGAATTTTGTGCATCAAGATATCTTGTTCTGTTGAACCCGACAGCAACTTCGGTTCCACCTACAATATCCGCGATAATAGGTGACGCAATGATACGAAGATAACTGCAGGCAGTATCATGAAGTCCAATTATGTCTGTCATGTTCAGGGTGAAGCAGACTTTGTAAGAACCCACTTCTAGTGTTCTGGCTACAAGGTTTAATTGCTCTTTGTTGGTAATAACACGGCCCGTCAAGTTTATCGGGGCACCCAGGAACTTCTGCGAATTGTTGTATATCCTCCACGTAAACGTTGTTTTCAATGATCCTTCACAAACGATTGTATTTTTAGAACGAATTTCAAATTCTTCTGATCTCATTTTTTCTGTGGCAGAAGTTGAATTAGATGACAAATCACTTATAGTAACCTTTGGCTGATCACAAGGCATGTCTGTCACAACTGCTTCACTCTCTAAGTAGCATTCTGAGACTCTATTGACGCACTCCATGGTCACCTTGTACTCATTAACATGTAGGTATGTGTGGTTTGTACGAAAACCAGCTCCTTTAAAATTTGTTGTTGTTGAATTCAATATGTTAAAGTCGCTGCAGTTAGAAGTTTCTGGTACCAAAAATTCTGCTGTACTGGAGTCTCCATACTTTATGTAACAACACCAGTTCGGCCCGACCATCTTTGGGGTTGCAGTAAAGATGTGCTCCCTTTCTTTTGCTTTTGGTCCATCATTTTGCAGGGTGGCACAATCGATATTATCGTCAATTGTCAAGTTCATTTTGATAGTTTCACTACTGACGTGATTCTTTACTTGAACTTTCACCTCCTTTCTTTTTCCGCTTTCTGTGAACCTGTGGGTGATATTACCACAACTCGAGTTCTTGATGACTTGTTCAGGTCCATTACAGTCAAAACAGAATGAACAAGTAAGGTTGGAGCCATTTACAGAGTTTGTAAGGAACTGAATATCAGTATTTCGTCCAAATAACGTGCCCTCTTTACCCGGTCCCAGATACCGATCACCAGAAACCCACAGTCTCTTCGTCTGTGGGGCTGTTCCGAGAGCTTTGATAGTGGACCCATGAACTTTGTCTTGTACCTCTACTTCAAACGGTTCCACGAAAAAACTAATTGCATTGGAACAATTAACACTTCCTTTAAACTTGCCTTTGTGAGGGTATTTATGGTAAGACATTACAGTTTGTTTCTCCGCGAATGACATTGGTAACGAGGTAGACGTTTTCGTGTCCCCATACTCATAGACACAATGGATCGGACTGCTAGGCAGAGGATCGGTGGTCATAGTTGTCAAAGTTGCTGAACCATCAGGGAATCCTACTGGTGAATTAGATGTAACTGATAATCCAAGAATAGGATCCTCCGCTACAATGTGACACGTGAACACCTCGTGACCATTTAGATTGTGAGGCTTTGCTGTGATTGTGTAATTTCCAGCTTCACTGTATGAATGATTTGAGTGCATACCATCCTTATTAAAAGGTCCAAGACTAGATTCAGATGAGTTCAAGCCATCACCATAATCCCATACGACTTTGACGTTGGTACCATTCCCAACACGTAATGCCATGAAGACTGTTTGGTTCACTTGGACGTAAAATGGGGCACTGCAGGCATTGTCTAGGTTGTTAGGACGAACACTTTTACTGAGAGCCACTCTTGGATCACTAACAGGAGTTTCAACATGGACAATATTCAAAGTTGAATTACAGCCAACACAATTGCAAACCGTTAAATTTACATGATAGTCACCATCTTTAGCGTAATTATGAGAAAATACACCACTGTAAATAGCCACTCCTTGTGCATCTTCTGTGCCGTTCTTATCAACGCATACTCCATCTCCATAACAAACTGAAATACGGAAATCACTGCCATGGTTGACCTCATATGGTATAGATAAGGGCTGGCCAATCCCTGCAGGCTGTGCTGGACCCACCTCTACACCACCCACTGAGTCTTGTGATTGAATGAATTTACAGCTGGATAATCCAGTGCTGACATTATTGTACACCACAAGAGTAAGATTGTAGAAACCCGTTATAGGAGGTGTATAGATGAACCAGGGCTGCTCATATGTCTTGAAGGTCTGGTTATTGATAGTCCATGCATATTTTAACATATCACCGCGTTCTGTTCTCGCTGTAATGTTCACACTTTTGTTCGTAGTCATGCAGTTAGGAGCGACGATAGATACGTTAGCAATCCTTTCCTGGATGGTAATTAAACCACTTATTGTTACATTCGCAAGCTTGTTAGACGCTGTGATGCTAACATTAAAGACACCAGGTGATGCATACGTGGTATTCAAAGTACCAACGAAAATTGCTCCAGCAACTTTAGAGTCATTCAACTCCCTCACCCCAGAACCATCTCCGGGGTCAATCTTGAAATTCACGTGGGACCCATTTTGAAGGCTCCAGCTAATTCTTGTCATTTCTTTCTCAGCACTGGTTGGTAGTCCATTTACATTAAATTCTAACCCACTAATTCTCTCCTGACTTTCAACAGAACAGCTAGAATAGCTCACGCTGACCTTGTTCCGTGCAAATACCACAACTGAGTGGAAACCGCTTCTCTGAAAAGAATGCATGACCCAGGGTGCAGAGGTGGTGACATTGGTGGTGTTAAAGACCCAGGTGTAGGAGACGTTGGTACCTGAATGTGGAGATAACGATATGTTTGATGCTTCCTTTGTAGGATATGCTTCTATCCAATGCAAACTGATATTCGTCACAGCATTTTGTGCATGGATGAGATTCGTAACACTGTTAGAACGGTACTCTGCTTTTGCTTTATATGTTCCTTCTGAGACATAAGCATGGGTCGCCAAAAAAAGCCCATGTGGGATGACCTTCAACTGGAAGTGTGGAACATTGTCCACAACCTACAAAACAATAATGAAAAAAAACGTGTTACCAAAGTCATACATTCATGCATGAGTAGAAGTTATGTAGTTTACTTACCTGTGGACCGTTTGCCTGCTGTGGGGAGCGAAGACCAGCAAAAGTATCGTTAATGGAACCAGCAGCAGCGACGGCGGACGGGGAATAGAACAATGTACTTTGAAGTGCATAACCCGTTGCCATGGTAGCAGCCGAAGGACCAGATGGGATAAGAAGACCAAAGAAATCACATTGTGATACATCAACTGTGTCGTTCAAAGCAAGAAGGTTTCTTTGCCCACTGTTCACCCAGATTAAATAACTGGTCTTTGATTTGTAGTTGAAATTGGATGGAGCCACTGTTGTTACATGAAGTGAGTCGCTATTGCTTTGTAAACAATTCCCGGAAGACATGGAAAGGGTGGAGCTTCCGGTGCAGTTGATCGTCAGTGGCTCGCAAAAGCTGTTTTGGGAAATACAAGCTCTCTGTGATGGGCAAAACCGCTGGGTAGAGTCATCGCATGCCACACTTAGACACTGTAAGGAAAAACAGGAAATGTGAGTACATGTCAATCACCATGCTGTATTGAAGGTAACGAAACCACTTTGAAGAATCATTACAACAATGTACCTTGATCTCGAGGTAACCTTCCTTGACAACATCCAATTGAAAACCAACAAGCGTGCCTTGGTGGTTGTTGACTACCTCAGAAAACACATACATTCCTGCACTGGTTTCATTGATGGCTGGTGATCTTGCGGTATAATCGGGTCCTAATGAAACTACCATCGAATCTAGAAATAAATTATCATCAAGAAGAAGTCAAGATCACTCCGACAGACAGACAGCAGCAGTTAGCCTATACGAAAACATTTCTGAAGATAGTGGTTAGATTGAACTGGATGGAAACCTTACAGTACAGCTATGATGAGCACTAATGAAATGCATAGAATACAAATATAAGTTAAGTTGTCGTTCCTAAGCACTAAAGCTTAATCTATATTTCTATTACCGTACAGATAGCCCAGTATTTTCTAATCAATCCGCGTGCAAATTTGGATATAATAGAACACTTTTTTGCTCTCAACTGTTTAAGAGGATTTTTTGCTAGTTTTGCTATGCATCTTATACTTCTTAACATAAGACAGCAAAGTAACTCTCAATAGAAAAAAATATCAATATTAAAGGTTTAAATGAAAAATAATGAAAAATTTGAAGGCAAAATAATGTAAAGGGAAGAAATCGAACATCTTTCATGGATACGGTGAGATTTTTGCAATTTAAAGGTTACTAAGGAAGCGCGAGCAGGAAACCCAATCGAGCCACCTTAAACTGTTACAAAAGGTGCGGGACGTCTGGTAGTGATAAAACACAATGGTATTTAAAATAACAATAACAAATAGGAATTAATCATTTTCGTGAAACAATATTAACTATTTTGAAGAGAAAATTAACTATCCATATCCACATCCGCATCCGTATCTATCCATGTCCATGTCCATATACATATACATATACATACCTGGGAGTGACAGAGGAGTTGCCGCACTGCTCGTGGACCACGTGACTTGTACATCAACATGATAGCCTTGTGTAAATGAAATGTTACACTTAAAATCGGCGTTGGTTGGCACATATTCAGGACACGAGAAAGAGAATCCTTTTATTGGGAGAAAAGACGCTATGCTATTGGTACAATCGATAGTAAGGCGTTGGCCAGTTTCGTTGTTCTTCAGAGCTGCTTTTGCACTTGTTGTGAAGTTCTCTACAGCAACGAAAGCATGTTTGAATGAAGAAGATACTTTTTCGTTCAAGCTGCCATCACCGACTTCGAGAAAGTTCTTTTCTAGGTTATGGAAGGGTTTGGAGATCTGCACTGTCACTGAAAATTGAGTCAAAGCTTCTTGTGCCGTAGGATTGGTACAGACGACGCTTGTAGTTGACTTCAAAGTATCCAATACATGCATATGAGAGTCCTGCCCACCGCACTTCATGCCAGCATTCCCAGTACAAGGAACAGTGCAAACATCACTTAGCACAGACACAAGACCTATCGTCAGGTTAGTACATGTGCATGCATTCCCTCCGTATACCACAGCTTTCTTGAAGTAATTATTTCCGCAGTGCTCTCGGCAAACACTAGGGCTTAGTACTTCTGGGTTGATGTTGCCTGGATAGTAGAAAGAACTGAGGCTGACAGCATTATCTTTGTAGCACGAGTCAGTGTAATCAGACATTCCTGTGTAAAAGACAATTTAAAACAATCCTTATCTCTGTCAATTAATAAAGCAACAAAGTTTTTGATTAACTTTGACTGTTTATCACACCGTGAGACTATCTCATAGAGTTTTATACTAGGTGAAAGCCCAAGGTTGACAAATCTACTCACATACAACACCGAGCCCGGCGGGATTCGAACCCGGGTCGCCTTGGTGAGAGGCGAGCGATCTATCCGCTGTGTCGCCCATGCTGTAGTCAGTCAGTTATTCAGTTGATTGGTAGTTCATTCAGTCAGTCAATCGATCGGTCAGTCGGTCAGGAGGGCAGTCGGTCAGTCGGGAGGACGGGTCGGGAAGTAAGCATATCGTAACGCCTAAAACTTACCAGTTGTCCTAGATTAATAAGTTTTACACCGTAGTGAAAATAGGAACTGACGTTTCGGACGTTAGTCCTTCGTCAGAGTCAATTAGAAACACCGACGCAGTCCACGTTAGTACTTCACTAGCCATCATCTAAAACTTACCGGTGCCTTTGAAAAAAGTAGCGAGTGACTCCGATGTCATGGAATACTCAAATATGGCGAGATTGTTAATGGTTCCTTGGAAGAATTTCGACTTCTCATTATTAGGTCGACCTAGCGTTAGGCTGGATGATTCAACCTCAGGGCTGCTCAACACCTCTCCTATACTGTTACTTTCCACGGACAAAGACGACGCAACATACGTTACTAAAGTTAAACCTAGGCTTTTGGACCATGAGAATCCTATTGACAAATGTCCTAACGAACCAATGTATTTGTCCACTGTCCAACGCTTCTCTGCGTCACGAACCTCGACTCGTAAAGTCGTTGAGTTGGGTGAATATATGGCGAAGCCACGAGTGAGTTGTCCACCAGACGAGATGACATATCTTTCACCGGAACCTTGTCTGTTCACCCGCACTACCACTAAAAAAACAATGATAAGTGAGGTTAGTTCAGCAATAATATGAACCACAATAACTACAATTATCATTCATATAATTTTTTTTCGTGATTCTGATTGGTAGAGAGAACTG
>OCZR010546428.1:5148-16215 GCA_900234385.1 Anemonia viridis | reverse complement strand
ATATGTATTATTTCTAATCCCCAAGGAATCATATTACCAATTCAAATTGACTTTGAATAGGTCTATCCACATAAAAAAATAATATTTGAAAATCTATTTTTAGCTACGCGCATACTTATTCTTAGTTGCGTGCGCAGCCTAAACTGCGCGAATCCGGAATCCCATGATAAAATATTTCATACTGTGTAGAGAGCTAACAGTTAAATATATTTTCAAACAACTATCCTAGGGCACGGAGATGTGCTTGATATTCTCTTGGGTTTGTGAATGCTTTTAAATTGTTTTCAAATCGGCTCAGCGAATGACGTATCCAGAGTTCTTATTTCACACGGTTCGATTGATGTGTAACAAATACACCTATTTCAAAAAAACGTTGTCGGTCGGAGATCTGAAATCTGAGACCGAAATGAATTGTGGACTGTGAGCTTTTAAATTAAAAATGAAGGAAAATGAATTATTTTCCAGTCAGTACCTCACAACAAGTTAAACAACCACCTTTTGGCGATTTATTTTGAATTTAAAGTGTAAAAAAGAAGTTTTCTAGCCCTCCATAATTGATTGCGGTCACAGATTTCAGATCTCCGCCCGACAAAGTTTTTTGGAAAAGGTGTATCTATTAATAAGTTTCTTTGAGTTGTTGATAACGTGAACGCTTGTGAAAAGGATCATAATAAGCACTGAACAGACGAAAACGATACTTTGTTTAAAGAATAAAGAATAGCAAACTGATCCTTCTATGGAAAATAAACAGCTTGTTGAGACAACCACAAGCTTTGCACGAGTTTGCCGATTGAAAGAAAATTGACATCCCGAAGCTGATTGCATTTTACCTTCATTTTTGATTGGCTCGGCAGAATTCCATTTAATAGTCCCCGGCTAGCTCAGCAGCAGCGCGATTCAAGGTGCGACCTCCCCAGATTGCAATCAATTCAAATAGGAAAGTAAGCTTTCTTCTAGCAATGATCATTTTGATCTCATCACAATTAACAATTTCATGGCCATTTTTGAAAATTTTCCGTAATTTTCAGCACGTACGTCATCATGCTTGCAGTGCTGCGACCTCTCTTTGGCACCATTTTCAGTTGCTGTGACACTAAAAATGAGGCTTCGCCGGCATGATAAAAGAAAATGCCATTGCCGATGCTGGTTTGTTTTACGACTGACAGTTTTTGACACTTTTATTTAATTTCCGATATGATGAGCAACTTCATTTCTTATTTCTACTATCTCTCTTCAATTATATTTCAACTCTATGTTAAATATTTTTTCATTCATTCATTCTTTCTTTCAACCATTCTTTTATCCGGCTTCCTTGCTTCCTCGTTTCCTTGCTCCCTTGCTTCCTCATTTGCTTCCTTGCTTCCTCGTTTCCTTAATCCCTCAGTTGCTTCCTGCTTCCCTGCTTCTTTGCGTCCTTGCTTCCATGTTTCCACGTTTCCTTGCTTCCCTCCTTCCTTGCAAACCCTTGCATCCTAATTACAGATGTCTCCCGCAATGGCGGTGCTTGCTTCCTTCCTTCCTTATTCCTATTGCTTGCTTCCTTCCCTTCTTTCTTTTTCATTCACTCATTTTGCACTTGATTCTTTCTCTTTACTTTTTTCTTTAGGACTTTTCTTCTTTTCTTTTCTTGCTGCTTTCCTCCTCCGTCAGTACACGTATTATACGTTCCTTGCTTTCTCTTCTCACGCATTTTAAATTACGAATTCTATGAATCATCCAAAGCAATTTACAGATTCAATTTAGTCAATTGTTTTATGTATTTTCTCTTGCAGCGCTTTTCAATTCACTTCATTTTTTTATTAATTGCAGAGTTCCCTTTCGTGTCTCGCACAAGATCAGCCCAAGATTTCCTTCGCGGCCTCCTTTACATCACGTAAATGATTTATACATCTTGGCATTTTGACCTTCCTTTTTTCATTCAATTCGAGTACTGTGTAAACAGTATTAAAACCTTGGAGCGACTGAACGATTATAATATCAATATACTGTATAGCGAAAGAATATCAGACTGTGCCTGACACAGCAAGTCTCTTCTTTCAATCAATCAGAAACGATACTCAATAAACAAAAGAAATTTGTTGAAAAGAAAAGACCGTCTTGCCATTGGCTTACATCTCACAGGATTGATTTCAATATATTTGAATTTCCTCGACAAATTGGTTCAAAGAAAGTAATGTACCATTCAGATGAGAAAAGCAAATGAATTCAAGCAATTATTTCCTTGGAAAGATACGTATTTACTAAACGTCTTTGAAGCACCGCTTCCCGCGGACTTGATACGCAAATGTGTGTACCACCTATCAATTTAGAAATTACAAAAGGAAACTTATACTGATAAAGGATCCGCGAAGGAGTATCTTTGCGCAATGAAGTTAAAGCTAAAATATATGTTCTGGGGAGCTGTTTTTTGCTTGGAAATTCACTTCTGGGTCATTCGAAGCGAATTATGCAGTGAGACTGGTAAGGCCATTACACTCGATTTTGAACAAAATATTTCAGCTACATACAATTCAAATTCGTTCATCTTATTGTTATATCTTTAAGAAGAATCCAGTTTTAAAAATCGTAACTCAATATTGATTCTGTGAACTTTTTTTTCAAATTCAAAAAATATACTTTTTTTAAATTCTTTAAATCCTAAATATTACCGAGTTTTAGAGATATATTTTCGCTGTTTTTTTGTGAACAAAAAATAATGTATCTATTTTTCAAAATGTTTTGACTATGTAAACACTTTTTTCAGTTTCTGTTTCAAGATCATTTTAATTCAGTTAAACAAAGAAAACGACTTTTTCAATTTAGGGGAGACAATTTGAGCTGTCATTTCGTTATTTAGCGGAAATTTATGGTACTAACTAAATTTGTCGGCGAAAACCTAACTAGACTTTTGAGTCCATAAAATGAACTCTTCATTCATGTTTTTTGTGGGGTAAACCTTTCTATATTTTGCTTGACTCGATATACTTCTTAAACTAAACAAACAGCCAAATATACTTAAAGGAATTTACTTTCCTACTTGAAATATTTCCGTGAGAAGGGACTTAAAGACCTAAAGAGCTCATAGTCCTCACTGCCTTCTACTTGAAATCTCAGATTTATATAAGAAATCCAATTTCCCTTCCCCTGTTGTCTACAATATATATGTAGATTTTATTGTTACGTTCATTGTAATACTTCTATTCGGACGGAGTTCAATTTGATAGCGGATACAGAGAAGATCAATTGATTTGACACAATGGTTGCAATAGTATGTCTAATGAGTATACATCAGCTGCCTGCCTCGAAACCTCACGTTCACTAGATTCAATCGGCCGCACGCATGCGCGGCGCTCTGTCAACGTTAATGACGTAAGCTCAACTGACCAATCACAAGGCTTTTCTTCTTTGCATGAGTCGAGCTCGTATTAGTTCGTGCAGGCCCAAAAGTGCCCATAGAATACTACTTTCTTTTTTAAAGAGAACTTAGTTCAAATTAATTTGCCTGCAAATTAATTCTGTCTGACGGCCGGATGTGGTAGAGGCTTGCGATACTTGATAATTTTCTAATTCTTCGATTCCCTTACGTTCGGATACAAATTAAACGCGAATATAGTAGTCAGTACAAAAGGTTTGTCAAGTATGGCAAATAGCTCTCAGCAGGCCTTTGCACGGCTCCTTTTAAGTTATTCTTTGCAAGAAACTGACAAAAAAAAATTCTAAGTGACTTCTAATTAAGGGATATACGCTGGGAGCTGTAGAGCAAGAGAGAAGTTGTAGAGAAACACGAGGCGTAGCCGAGTGTTTCTTTGACTTCTCGGGTGCTCAACAGCTCCCAGAGTGTTTATATCACACTATATAGACACAAGCGGACGTTTGATATTCCTTTTATAAAATATTTTTGAACTTTTTACGACAACAAGGCTGAGCGTGTCTCTGTCCTCTAATATAGCCAGCCAATCAGAGAGCGCGTAGTATCTCAAATATTTTATAAATGTAAATAAATACATTCGTCGACTCATTGATATCTTCAGTACTGAATTGCGCGCTCAAATGCATAATGAACCAGGCGCGCAGACATCGATGCGGAAATACAAATAATCTTGGGTTTTCGCGATAAAAGATTAAAATCTTTAATTATAAAAAGGGCCCTTTGGTCTAGTATATTTAACTTCCTCACTTACGACTGCGCACGTTATTAAAGCTAGTTGGAGTTATTGTATACAACATAATTAATTTACAAGAGTAACCATGAGTAAAGTGAGTTGATGGTGCGCACCAAGAAGCTTTATAGTTAAGGTTTTTTTCGAACCGGCACCATCCCTATTACAATGTTATCGATTTATCATTATTCTAACAAGGACTCTTCATGGCAACCAACCAGTGACGTTACTGGTTAGCAACAGTTTGATCAATCTCGTTCCCAGAGCCTGCGTTTCTCGGGAGACTCTGTTGAAACGGAATTTTTAGAGGCATTTGATTGGTTCCTAACGAAAAAATAACGAAACCAAAAATGAGCCGAGAGAAGGAAACTTTTTAAATAAATTCCTGAAGAACTTACACAACACATTAAAGATGCTTGTCAGCTTCATGTTGTCCAACTTCGATCGACGCCATTTTGAAATCATGCGTACGGGCATGCGCAATAGAAGAACTGGTTTCACGCAATATTCGATCTACCGCGCGCGTGGTAATTTCACCGTCGACTTTTATTTGTGGTCACTAAATGGAACTCTAATAACGTCTTTCCTTGATTTTTCTTCTTCTTCTTCTTTTGGTTTAGGTATAAGAGAAGACATTCAACTCAACATCACGTGTGATAATTTTATGGATGTATACGTAGATGGTAAACACATCGGAGGGGAAGTATACCCAACCATAGGGAAGTACGTTATAGGCACTGGCTCTGAAGTAATGGCAGTCAAATGCAGAGGTATATGTAGCAATAACAATAACATATAATCAACACAAAATACTGTACCACCAGATTCTTGGTTAGTAATAAATGCCATATTGCGGCACTAGCCCTGCAAATATATTGGTATTTATGAATTCACGCACATTTTATTAATTCTTGTCATTCCTATCTAAAATAACGGTTAATGCAAGTTATATTTTATGAAAGAAATTAAGGGGTGGTAGGCCACTCCGCATCGTGGCATTCTTCTCCTAATAATAGAATGCTTTAGCATCAAGAGGCAAACGTTAAATACGACGGCGCGAGTGCACTTTTTTTCGTGCGCCGTCCTCAACGAGGTTGACATTCTCAGCTCAACAAGAGGCCGTTTGTAGTTCTGCTGAGGACGTCGACCTAGTTGAGAACGGCGCGGGCATACAAAAAAGTGCGCTGGCACCGTTTATTTGACGTTCGTAACCTACAACTGATGCGAAAGCATCCCGCTAATAGACCACTTCACTTTCATTGTTTGTGATGCCAATCTTGGGATTCTTGATTTTTTTATAATGTGCAAATATTTCAATAAAAGAACATTTCTCAAGGTAAAGTCATGTGGTCTTGAATGGGCAATTTGCATACGAAGCAAAAGAAATCTGTGAATCCCCGCGCGCGTGCTTTAAAACTGCACACGGATTGCTCCAAACCAAACTAAACTTATCACTAAACCTCACTATTATTACATTTCGGTTATCTTGTGTAGGAGAGCCCCCTTTAAGCAATGCTATTCTTGCGTCGCTTGGCAACGGTGTTATAACAGATCATACGTGGAAATGCACCTCAAACCTAGAACCAGGATGGAACATGAAGACGTTTGACGATCTGGATTGGCCTTCTGCCAAAGAACTGAATACAAATAGTCACGATGGAAATGTACTTGTACTACCGTGGGGTAGAAAACTTGATATTGCCGATGGCGCAAAGTTTATAGCAACGGACAATCCTGGTGACACTGAGATGTACTGCAGACGGTTGCTGGTTACAAGATGCAGTGAAAGTAAAACAATAGGCTCATTTATTATCTAAAATATTATGGAATTTTGAAACTTTCCAACATATTTTGTGCTGACATTATTTACATATTAATTTAACAATTTAAGATTGGTTAACAACATGCATCACTCAAAAAAAAAAATGCAACAAGCAACCGTGATCACATTTAGAAACAAAATAATTCTGATCAAAGTTTTCGTTTTCAGGAAGATTTCATTTTTTCACAACGAAGAATGAATGGAAAGAGAAGGCACTGATGAACTCGCTGCTGAAGACGACTACTGTAGCAAGTGTTCTTGAATGCGGCATGAATTGCTTGAATACACCTGGATGTTTGTCGTTTAACATTGAATATGACACGAAAGGGAAAGGACGATTATGCGAACTCAACAATCAAAAAGGCACAGCTTCTACTTCTAGAAAAGGATACCAGTACTTTGAAATCACCAAGGCTGGATATTAAAAAAGGGCTTCAAAAACAACTTGAAATACAAGTTACGTCAAAATTGGACTTATACACTACCTTAATATAAGGTCTTTAACCGACTATTCCAAAAAGGTTGTCGGATGCGAGCCAAAGAACATAGACAATAGGCGAAAAGCGATAGGACATAGCTTATTCTAAGATTCGAGAATAGCTGAAATATTCTGCCTTTCCACTTCTCCATCACTTCTTCTCGCCAAGAAGAAGTTCTCACCATTTTAAATACTCGATTATTCGTGTTTGGTTGTATGCCTATATTTCCGTTTTAGAATCACCTATCGGCTTACAGACCCCTTGCGGAACGTCAGAATTTGTTTTCATCCAAATAGTCCCCTTCACAGTTCCCTGCGCCATCTTGAAAGGTAGCCAGGCTTTTGCATCGAAGCGAGACGAACTTTGAGCTTGCAATGATAGAGACATGTGAATAATTGTCCAAGGTGTTAAAAAAAGTCTCATTGCAAGCTCAATGTTCGTCTCGCTTCCATGCAAAAAGGCACGGCTACCTTTCAAAATGGCGCAGGGAACTGCGAAGGGGACTATTTGGATGAAAAACAATTGGTTTCCAGTTATCAGAAGATTGAAATTATTTTATCTTGTCCTCCAAATTGGGTTGCTTTAACATCAGGTGCAAGAGAAATCTTACCCGTGGCTTCTTCAGTTCCGACGAATTTTTGAAATAGGTTTAATTTACTGTATATGTGTTTAGAATCGCTAGTACCAACTCAAGCTTGGATCTGGATTACCAAATGTATAAATTCAATCGCAATATCTCCATTCACAAAAAACAATTCTTCAAAAAACAATTCTATTTAATCATATTGATTCGCGCTCGATCGAAGGTAGGTGGAATTCGAGGCACCCACATAATTAATATTTGAGGATAAACTTTTTTGCAATGGCAAGCCATTTCCTTAAGAAAAGACCAGATTCATGCAATCATCCTGAATAGCCCACTTTCGAGACTCTGGTCGAGTGATCATGAACAAAGCAATTCAAAACGAGGCCCAGGGGAAACAAAAGAATAATTAGGATTACGCCTTTGTTTTCCCTGTGCCTCGTTTTGAATTGCTTTGTTCGTGATCACTCGACCAGAATATCGAAAGTGGGCTATTGTACATGCGTGAAATGCTGGACGCAAGCCCCACTTGCAATCGAGGTTTCGTACATACCATCACGTGGTATGTATCACGTGGCGGTTGCCTTTAGATGGCAGAACAATAGAACTTCTAAAGTTTTAGTGCTTTGGGAAAATTAATTGTTAATCATTGAAAACGCTTGTAGTTGTTGTTGTCAACCAAAATGGCTGCCGTTTTGATGATGCAAAATATCGTTCGCTTGTCAATATTATGAAGACTAAAATAGCAGCCAAAGAAACAACGGTTAGCAACCGTCATCGTGAATAATTGGCTATTTGCATTCATTGACTGATCAATAACTACTTGTCCATTCTAGATATATATCACGTGTCATTCTCTTGAGCATTTTTTTTGTTTATTCGTTTAATAGTTAGTCGAACATTCGAGAAGAAACATTTGGATAAAGTCAGGGTATAATGACATTTGGTCGGAATTGAGAAAAAAAGTGACTTATAGGTACGGTAATACGAGGAACAAAATGGTTCAACTTGTTTCGCAACATTGTTGCGGCACAAGTTGTAGAGCAAATATTGCTCGTTTTACCACCTCGCGCGCAACAAAATTACCTTGTTGCACGAAGTAGAAGCAATCTCTACTTTTTGCAACAAGGTAATTTTGTTACTATATAGAGAGATCATCTTTTCATTGAAAATATATTTAACGCTGGGATTTAGTGTACAATTAATTGCAAAAAAGTTGTCATATGAAAAAAAAATAACCAAATAGGAATTGATAAAAAAATCCCTAATTTTGATTCTAAAGTCTACCGGGTTAATATCCGAAGTCACTTTTTAGAAAAGACGCGCTTTGTGGCAGTGATTTGGCTCTGATGTGATGTGATTCGCGTTAACTGTGAAAGTCATTAAACAGTACATAGAGAACCGTGAATTTGATTGAAGTTCGCCTCTTATAAAGATTACGATCACGATAGTCATGAGGATCGTTTTTAATTTGGCTGACAGTAATATCGATAGGGAAAGTATTATTTTGATGGTGATATATATAGTGAAGGTGACAAATCATGGCCATCAACTTCAGAGTGGACGCGTTTAAAATTGTCAGTGATGTCTCAAAGAGTTAAAGGCCAATGATCGTGCCATCGCGTAACTTTACAATGGTTTTTTACGACTCAGAGAAGAGGAGAACGTTGAAAAGGAGTGAGAGGAAAAGGAAGTGAAAGAAAGAAAAGATAAAAGAATGAAAGAAAAAACTGAAAAAAAGACATTGAAAGCGAAAGAAAGTCTTGTTCACTCAAGACTCCATCACTCGAACACTAAATAAGTACCCAGAATAAATCGCTTGCATCTTTATCAGTTGAAGGTCGGCAATACGTTCACTAACTGCAGTTCCTGTTCTTAACCTCTTAGCTTCAAATCCTTCCTACGTCATATATTAAAGCCAAAACATTCGAGAAAAACGATTTCAACGGAGTTAATAACCTTATCTTATCTTTTTTTTAGCACTAAGAGCATTTTCATAAAACGTTCGACTTTTTTACTTGTTTTGAGAGCGTGAGAGTGATAATGATTTTTTTTTTTAAGCAAATCAAGGTTTTCATGTGCCGCCATGTTTAGTTGGTTTCAGTTTGCTTTTATAGGTAGAGGTTTTTCGCAGCAGCCATGATTAAGGGCAGGAATAATACAATGTTTGTGCATGACAAGATAATATATTTTTTTTCTCAAAGGAGGAACGTTCTGTTTTACGTTTGTCTCTCAAACATGGTTGCCGTGAGAAACTAGTAGACGGGAGCTCTAAATTTGTCTACAAATTTAAGTTTAAGTATAGGACTGCGAGATTTTGTCGCTAGAATTCTTCCACTACGAACTTATTGTCGTCCTCTGTTTTGAACAGCACGTTTCTAACTAAACAAAAAATGAAGCACAGCAAGGAGAATTAATAAGTTTGTAGTATCATACTTTAAAATGGAATAATCTCGTCTATAAAAGTTCCATCCCTAATAATCAAGAAGGCGGCCATGTCTCTTGTCCATCCCTTTTCTTGGGGTTGAATTGAAACCACCAAGACTCAATTAAATTATTAAATAGAAGGAAATCGCTTTTCCAACTACCTTGGAGTCAAGTCCTGAATGGAATTATTAAGCAAGAGGATATTGAAACTAAGAAAGGCGATTAGCACCGTCTTGTCAAATCTTTGTTTTCTTACATCAAAATCTTGACATCTCGCCCAAATGAGACGCACATGATTCTCCCGAGGTCCTGCATTGGTCATAATATACTGCAGTTTTGGGACCTACAAGCAACGAGGGTAAAAACCGCTGAAGACTATTTTAAACTAAAAGATGTATGAAAAACAGCCAGATTTTTAAGAATATGAACAGCGCAAAAGACGGAGGGATGTTACATGGGAAAATTGAATGAGTAAGCCACCGAAAAATGAAAGAAGAATTATGCAATTCACACGCAGCTTTATTATTCTTAAGGTTAATTTAAAGGTGTATAAGAGGCAGCCACAAAGATAAAAGCTGAGAAATATTTGGATTTTGTGAGAATAGGAAAAACTTAGTAAAATAATGAAAAAAATGTGGGAATCCGAAATTTGAGATGCTTTAAATAACCAGATAAACCATGTCACGCGTGCAGTGACAATAAAAAAGGATAACACGTGGATATCCTTGCACATCCGTCATCTCGGCATCTTGGTTGCCAAGATAATTACGAAGGAAGAAGTAAGTTTATGAAATCAAAATTCCGTTTCATATCGTTTGCTTGATGGAGTGCATAAAATGAATGAAGTTTGGTGCAGTGTTTTCGATCATTGCTACGAATCAGTCTGTATTTGATAAGTGCCCGCTGTAATTGGTGACAATCAATGAGTGTCTATGATCTGAGCTTTATTTTCTCTCATCCTATATATATATATATATAGGGGTCAATATACGTAAATATGCATATTAATAACAAAAAAGAAAAACCGATCCCCTTATTCAGTTTCTTCACATGTAAACGCGGGAATAAAACGCGCGCGCAAGTGAATTACGAACAACAAAGAGAGACAAATCCATCAGTGGACGTCAATTAGAAATTGATGCCACAAATGCTAATCACTAAAGGAAAGAATACGTCTATTACAGCAAAGAGAGAAAGATTCATGGACGTCAATTAGGAATTGATGCCACAAATGCTAATCACTAAAGGAAACAATACGGCTATTAGCAATAATAAGTTTACTTAGAAGGTCAAATATTTATCAATTATCCGCTCTAAAATTGTAATTAAAATATATATATATAAGACTAATTTGAGCTGGAATAAATTGGGGACAACTAGGAAGAAAAAATATTATTTACAATCATGGTTATTTTCGATTAGATAAGTTCAAAGAAAACAACAAAATATTTAAATAAAAATAATAATGATAATAATAATCAATAATATAACAATGGTAATAATAATAATAATAATTTCAATCAATCGTGTTTATTAAGTACCTGGTTACAAATATCTTAATAAAAATAAATATAATGTATTATTTCAACCTAAATAAAGGTACAGGCTATCTATAAT
>OCZR010546216.1:0-11422 GCA_900234385.1 Anemonia viridis | reverse complement strand
GAATTTTAAGAAAAGAATCTGTAAAATGTTATAGTTTTTGCTGTCTTAGGCCCGGTTCATACGTCGCGCTTTTCATGTGCCGAACCTAATAGTCAATTTGTGTCGACCCAAATACATTTGGCACGCCGTTGATTCATACGTCGATCCAAATAGAGTCGAAAGCATAAGAAAAGATCCAATAATATGCAATTACATCCACAATTATTGCCGAAAAAATATCTTTTGTGCATTAAGTTCGACAAGACGATAGCTCGACGTTTGAATCAGCATCGAGCTTTTGCCGTGCAGCACGACTGGCTTTGCCGTGCCAAAGTCGCGCCGAACTCAACTGATTCATACATCGAGTCTTTCATGTGCCAAATTCAAACTATTAGGTTCGGCACATATCTCGAACACGCGGGATTTTAATTCCTAATTTTACTATAACTTGAATAGTTTAGCACATTTGAAACGTCCACACAAAGAAATTTTACAAGTACATACCCTTATTTGCTTATGCGGTCAAACAAACATTAGAATGTTATACAGCTTAGAAGTGTTTGTATTTTCATAGCAAGGGAAGAGTCACGCGATGTTCTGCGCTACTGGTAGACTGGTTTTCAATAACAAAACATTTCGTTCTTTCGCTTTTCTATCGACAACCTTTTGCGAACATCTTTTGTCTTGCTTTCTTAAGTACGTTTTGCATGATTTCCTCCATGTGCTCAAGAGCTAACCACAAGCTGCCGAACAGCAAATTTACGTGACCACTGAACCCCCGTCATCATACGTCACGTCATTGCGCAACTTGCACAAGAGTCTGGAATGTCGTCTTGATGTTCTCGAGATCTCGTGTCTCTCTGAATGACGTAGGGGTAATCAAATTCCTGAAATTCGTCAAGTGCCATATAGCACGTCATCACAAATACTTAACCAAAGTTTATTTGGTATCCATAACAGATAAGTCGTCTAGAACGTTCGGGATCAAAGGGTTCGGTCTTTACAAATTTGAACCGGAAGGTTTCTTTATTGAAAATCTATGGCGTTTATGATATCCGAACAATGGAATAAACAAACAAATTGGGTAATTTTGTAAACGTAGGAAGATTTTGGAATTATTTATGCGAATTCCTATCATGAATACCTTTTAAAACAAAGTAGCTGATCGGCTAGAATGCTCAAGATAAGATTGTTTTAGATCTTTTAAGATGCTGGACGAGTAACTTTATCGATTAATTAGAGTGTTTTAGCTTTACAGAAGGATGATTTTCAAAAGCATAACTATTACATAATTTATAAGATTGATTTATAGGCGAGGTGGTATTTAAAAGAGCAAAGGACAGTGGATTCTACTATAGTCCACTGAAAACTAGAATGGTCTTGTTGGTAATTCAATTAAGGGTCACCTGTAAAATACTTCCTTTTATCACTTCGTTGAACAAAAATATCACTTCCTTATTTACTGCTTATTGTCGGCTATAAGTGGAAAAGATTGCATGGTGGCTTGGATTGTCACGATCTTATATTGTCTTTTAGTATTTTTTTCTGGTAACTTTCTCGATCGTTATTTATTATTTACACCTTTCCACGTCTCAGTAGTGTTTCATTAATCTTATTTCCTGTATTTGGATTTCTCATTTATTTAAGAAATCTTTCTTTGGAAAATGCTCTAAATCTTGTAAGCCTTCGTTAGTTCAAGATTTTGTCTTTTTATGGCACAAACAAATACATTTTAATTTTAGGTTTCCATTATATAACTATTACACCAATCCTTTAGTCGAAATTTATGTTTTATTATATTTTTTTTTTGTATCAACTGACCAATATTATATGGTGGCAATGTATTTTATCTATTTGACATTCATTTTGAACGATTTTAAACCACGGCAATAAGTAAATTCGAGTAAATCAGGAAGTAAACAATTTGGAATATGAAAAAGGTACTGAATTTCCAAGACTGCATACTAAGTGCTAATTCTGTATCAGTGAAATTTATGACTGAAATGAAAATTTTCGTTTTAATGATGTCACATAATTTCCAAATTCATACGGCTGTTTTCAATCATTTCTGTCTCTTTTTCTTTCACATTTTTTCATCCTTCCATCTTTTATTGCTGTCTCATTTGATTGATCGATCAAACCTTTACTCTCAATCAGACCAGCAATAAATGGATATTCATTGGGAACTTTCGTAATTTTTACTGTATAATAAAACAAATTTTCTTTTTTTATTATTTAAATATATTTTTCCTCTGCGTTTCCTCCAAGAAACCGGAAAAATAAATATAACATGTTCCACTGAAAACACCACCGTATGCACACCTCCAGTTCTAGTTTTCAGGGTCGACTGTCTGAAGCACGATAGTTTTTAATCCAGGTTTGATCACCAAGACAACCAATGTCTTTATATAAGAATTCAACCAATCTAACCAAGCAATGAAAAGAAATAACTCATCTCAAGCCCTTATACATTCAGTTGCCTTCTTTTAAAAAATAAGCTTGATATATTTACAAAATAGTGCGTTTGTGAGAGCATTTGAGACAACGTTTATAATTTCAATATTTGTTCTAATCAAAACGGATATACCGTTGTTGGTAACTTAGGGACGCGTTAGTCTAATTTAGGTTTATATGTATCTATCTATATCACGATATTTATAGTTCATTGTTCCTAAAATAGAATATCCGTTTGTTCTTGTTTTGCCCGCCACCTAATGACTACTCTCGCATAATTATATCAGTCTGAAAAAAATATATTAAAAATAAAGTTCAAATAAAAACAAGAAGCATAATAAAAAATAAAGTATACTTAAAAATAGAATGAAAATTCAAACAAAAGGACGGTTTTTTTGAAGTCATCATTGTTCTATGAATGAAAACAGTTGGTGTGGTCTGTTTGAATTGCATTATTTTCATTTGCGCTTATTGGGTAGCCTGCTGTCCATTTCCTTATAAATTATTTAAAAAGAATAAATTAGCGGAGAAAAAGGAAAACAGAGGATATACACTTGGATTGCAGGAAACATAAGAGACAATTTCAAATATTGTAAGGAATATCGAGTTTAAAAATAGGTTTAGCCACAAAACTAAATATATTATTTTCAGGACTCTCCCGCAGTTTCCGGATGATTTATACGATCAAATAGTCGGGAAAATGATTGTCAATGCTTTTAGTTTATTTTTCTCATTCTGAGAGGTGACCAAAATTGAGTTTCGAACTCCATTTTTTACTTTCACTACACTATCGTAAGCGTGACTAATCCCACAAGCCATAGCACCAAGAAATAAAGTAAAAGTCATATATTTATCAAAAACGCCATATTTTTAACGAAGGATTCTCGCTTAGCTTCCTGATCAGTTTAGGATAATGTCGGTCAGTTATCTGGAAGCGAGAGCTTTCCGACGATCGACGTAAGCGATTTCTCATAGTCATGAATCATAATTCTAATTTATAAGTCATTGAAAAATGCGGTTTAAATACGCAGCGATATGCTTAAAAGCACTAAAAGAAATACGATAAACCTCACATAAAGTGCTCGCATTACTTGCTAAACTAGCTAGTTTTGCGTAATAAGAAAAAAAGATTTTAACAGATAAAAGATTATTTCCTGAACGCGCAAGCCGCTTTAGTTCAAAAGATAACTCGAGCTAATTCAGTATATAAAATGCATCGTCGAGGAACTACATCAATTGGTATTCAACTATAATTAAAATGTTTTGAAATTGAACATTGTACATGAATATACAAGAACCAAAATTTTCTTAAATATTCAGTAAACTGTACAAACATGTACGAAAAACAACAGCGACTTTCTGCGAAACTAGAATTATAAAAAAGGCCAAAACGACAAATGTTGCTCTCAGCCTGAATTTTAATTCCATAAACTGATATATCTAGATTACCTGTCTTACATCCTCGCTAGCTACAGACGCCGAGAAAATCTCACCCTCAGTTGTCTATCAGTGAAAGTACAGGTTTTGAATTAAATAAGTGACCTTTCTTATCGATTGTCTTCGATGGATTTTACCGGACGCCAATCGGTTTTCCCCTTTCAGGTTCAATATTTAGCTAAGAAAACTCTTTAAAAACAAAGCGCTTCGCTGTGAGCGACGCGAAGTGGTCATTCTCTTATTTTTGCTTGCATCACTAGATAGCCTGCTGCTAACCAAAGATATCCACTATAATTAGAATTACATTTGGCTCTCACAACATTTTCGCGAAACAAATTAGTAATAGTCGTCAGCAAAAGTGCTAAATTTATTCTGCACCTGTATTCATGACTTGGAGATCGCCAGTAGGCCTGATGTCATCCGACGTCATACGGTTTATTTTTAGTTTACAATATAAATTGCTTTCCAAAAACTGCATGCACCTGTTCTCTGTATTGTTTGTTCTCGAAAAAAACTTAATCTGGCTTAATCGATGACACCCACGAAACTGATTGTACTATCTCTGAAAATTTATTTATAGAAAAATAATATATTTTTGGCCCTCTCGAGCTTTCTTAACAAAAGTCTAGATTAATATAATTCGTTTGAAATAGAAAAATATAGTCAATAGTGATAAATTAAAATACATTAAAAATTGTCACTGTATAAATGATTTGTAGATAGTAATGTATTATGAATGATAACAACATATCAAGCATTGGTCAGGTCGTATATTATCTTTGTATTTTTTCACCATTTTATTGAAGCTCACTCTGAGATACGGCTTAAAATTTCAATTTCAAATTGAACTTCACAATTTCTCCCATAATTTATGAAAATTTAATGAGATATTTGTCGAGTTTTACTTGAGCGATATTTACCTTCTATATTTATATTTTCGTACAAAATACAAAGCTTCTTCAAAAGTAAATGATAACAATTTATTCGTTGGTATCAGACCGGATTCCCGCCAGAGCTTTCTTTACTTGTAGTCGCCGAGTGACGCCCAGTATTCTAGAAAGAACGTCAGGAAACAAACATATTCCAGCAATAGCTCTGTCTCTATAACGACTAATATTCAAATACAGTGACGTAGATGTAAATTTCCGAGAAACCGAAGCGTTCTCGTTCAGCTCTCGGGTTCGGTTCGTGCTTCGTAATTACCATTCGGTCATCAAACAAAAATCAGGTAGTTCGAGAACTCACACGTTTCAACAATATTAAATTACGACGTGAAAATTCCTGAAACATTCATGACTGGATGTAACAAAGCTTTTTCCAATCGAAGGCAATCAAGGCTTTTGACGATACCTATTGATCAACAATTCTACTGACGTCAATGCCACGAACGTCACATTGACGCACGACCTAAATTTAGACTCTTCCGTGATTGGTCGGAAAGAATAGCCAAGCTTGTCATACGTCAATTGCCGACTACTCTACGAACTCTGAATCTTCATTTAAGGAGGACGCCCACTCCTTTCCGACACAAATCGTTGAGTTACACGAAGAGAAAAGATTCGATAGAATACGGTTCCACCGTTTTCCGAACAAAATTCAAGAAAGTCGTTGTTATTGCGGGCAATAACACGACCTAACCATAACTGTTGATCAGTTCCACTCCACAAAAATCATCGACCAATTTCTACAAATACTTCAAGCCATCGGCACGCTAAATATATAAGGATTGTATGATGATTACTATGACCGAAGCTCTGGATAGTCTTGCTCAAGTTGCTACCGATCAGCTATTTGCCTTTGATACCGCAAGCTTCCTTACTCCTCAGTTGGCTCGTCAAGTTCCATTAGGTAGCGAGGACTTTGTTACCGGAATGGATGAACCTACTAATATCTTCGGTGAGCCGATTGATTTCCACGACACTTCTGTTACTGCAGGTACATGAAATAACTAAAATGTTAACCTTTCGGTTATAAACACGCGTTGTTTACTGCGGAAGTGAGCATATTCTTGTAGCGTGGACGGGGCAAATGTGGGCAGACTCGGGTCTCAGATTCAAGTAAATTTAGAAATCACGTCCAGTTTCATAAATTTCACAAATGCTTATCTAGTTTTCCATTTCCCGTGCCACCCTTAAAAATACTTTAAACCGAACGAACGTGAACAACTTGTAACTCACATCGAGAGGCTTAAGTGCACCACTAGCTATAATTTTTTTTAACTCTATGCTAAAAACAGAATGCCTTATAAACTTCATTTCGCATTGCGAGGTAATTCACTAGTAATTAAATAGAACTAAATCAGTTTTCTTCTACAGTAATCAAATTATAAAATTAATAAACTTCGAATAAACGTTGATGAGATTGCTGTAAACCTCGGTATTACTTCGGGCAAGCCAGTGATTTGTTTTCGTTACATAACTTAAACTTTGTCAAATAACTAAAAAAATTTACAGCGCTAGGTGATCGTTTTGATTTTATTCCTAGTTTGATTTAGACACCATATACTAACCTATTGTTTTTTCCTTTTCTCAGGAGACCTTGATTTTGGAGCAGTTCCCGAAATCAAACAAGAAGGAGGACAACAGAAAGGATGCCAACAAAGATTAGCCCATTTCAAGGGACCTAGTTTGCACGACTTCACAACCTTGCCAACAGTATCCACACCACCACCAACAAGCCAAGCTTCTCCTTACAGTTCTCCTGCTCACAACTGGTGGATTCCCGATCGCACCTTCCTAACCCCACTTATCAGCCAAACAGCAAGTTCATGGAATCCACATGTTCTTCAAGAGGCCAAGATCCCTGTCACTCAGGCACAAATTCCTGAACCACAAGAACATGGACTTGGCGACAGTCAGGAGCAGAGTATGATTGGAAAGTCTCAGGCTAACATGATGCCACGCACTTCTCAGCCACAAAACACAAATGCTGGACAAATGTTTATGGAAGCAACTGCCACTTTAAATATGAAATGGCCTATTGTGGGAAGTTCATTCCAAAATTTCATGCCAAATGACCAATCTTCAGTTTTAGACAAACTGTTACTTCAAAATAATGGAAACACTCTGGATTACACTCTTCCTCCTGCCACCAAGCCACCACAAAGGGGTCGTCCTGCCAAGGCTAGCTCTTTAATGAAAGCTAAACGCAGCAGCCCTATTGATGGACGATCACGAACACCACCAAGTGAAAGACCCTATGCTTGTCCAGTTGAAACATGTCCTCGCCGCTTCTCAAGATCTGATGAGTTAACAAGGCATATGCGTACACATACAGGACAAAAACCTTTCCAGTGTCGCATCTGTATGAGGAACTTTTCTCGCTCTGATCACCTTACAACTCATATTCGCACTCATACTGGAGAAAAGCCTTTCGCATGTGAAACATGTGGACGCCGATTTGCTCGTTCTGATGAACGTCGTCGTCACATGAAAATTCACTTAAGAGAACAAGCAAAGAAGGAAGAAGAAGCAAGAAAAGCTCTGGCAGCTCAACAAAATGAGATTCCTTCACTTCAGGGCAGGTCCCCTCAACAAACTCCACCACCAATGCATATTCCAGTTTCAAATGTAAATACGCCACCACCAATGCATATACCAGTTTCAAATGTAAATTCCTTTTAAGAAGATACTGCTGGAACAGTCAACAAAACCAAGTGCAGGCACTATAGGATTTTAAAAATATTATAAATTTTTACAGTGCTGGCACTGAAAGACTTTATATTCTATAAAGTGAACTTTAAAAGAACAAATTGAACTGTATTATACAACATTGAGGGCTAGTCCCATCTTTAAACATGAATCTATTTAATAAGTTAATAGGACATATATTATACCAATAGGCTGGTCCTATGTCATGTATATATTTTTCACATATAGTAACGAAGAATTACAAAATCTTCAAACATAGTAACCAGGTTTGCAGGTCTACCTGTGCTACTGAAGACCTATTTTGGTATGTTCGACATTCAGGTGTATACAGACTTATTTCTGAAATAAGTGTTTACATCGGCTTGCTATTTTGAGTAAAATGTGAGTTCCAAGAAAAAAGTTGTTCTTTGATAAAGGAAAATAATTATTTAAAATATTATTTTCTAGTTTTTTGTTAGGTAATAGGAATGAAGCATTGGAGTTTTAATACATTTTATGAAAATATACATGGGTGAAACCCATTCATAATGATGCATTTTTTATGGACTTATTCCTTTGTCAAAGAATACTAGAATATTATAAAATACATCAACATGTCAAACCTCTGAATGTCATGCTGGTCATGATATTGTAAGTCAGTGCAGGTAACTGATATTATTAAAAATGTTTTCAAAATGACTTCTTTGTGTTCTTTCAATGGTTATTATGCAGAACTGAATAGCTGATCAACCCCTGTATTTGTCCCCTACTGCTAAAGTTTGGTTATTCTTTTGGAGAAAATTATGCATTTACAAAAAATTTGGGGTCAGAATATCTGATAATATCTTCAATAAGCTCATTACTAAACCCCACAGTAGAAATTCTGACACCACAAAGATGATAAGTTACAACCTTGAAAAAATATAACAGAAGGAAAGTACCACCACTAAACAAGATGCATCCATATGTCAACCACCGGATGACCACTATTGGATAGCAGGGTTGAATGAATATAATATTTGCATTATTCAGGCTAAGAATACACAGCATGATACAAAAGTTCATGAAAATGACTAGGTGTGTGCTGTATAATTTATCAAAATATTTGATTGATGTGGTTTGTTTAAACCATACAAAGACAGTATCATTCAATGCCTTCTTCATACATGACAGTGTATCTAAAGATTATAATATTTTGAAAAATCTAACCTAAAAAGACAAGGTTTCAATTCAATTTAGATGATGCATGCTATAATTTTAATTTAGTCAGTTGGAGAGGATCGGAGCAGCAGGAAAATTAAGACATGAAGCTATACTAATGAATACTTGTTAACAAATCAGAGGAAACCCTTGCTTCATAAATCTCAACTCAATTAAAAACATCTGTTTTCTCATCAGGTTTTCTGAAAATACAATCTAGAATATTATTTCTGCAATGAGTTTTACAATTTTCTCAAGAGAATTATGGATCATAAATAATTAGGAAAAATAAAAACATGATTTTGATGTAAGTTCTACTAAACAGGGCTAAAACATGAGAGGAAAGAATGGAACAGCGCTCGACAGCCTTTCAATAGGTGAACTCCAAATTGTCAGTGCTGATCTTCAAAGTCAATTACAAGTCTCTAGTAATTTAGCCAGTCTACATGCATGCTACTAAGGCTTATGGTAATGGTCCACAGATTTCAGAAGGGAGAATTCTTGACATGGAAATTTAAAAGTCTTCCCATTTATCACTCTTTAACTCAGAGAAAAGGCTTTGAAAACAAATTTCTTTTGTGCTTTTAGCTACTCGTAACACAGATTTCAATCTCATTGACTTATATTTAAATGTAAGAAAAATAAAAAAAAAACATTTCAACATGAGAAAATTTGTTTTGATCATTTTTTGCTCATGCAGGGAAATAGTCAAAAATATGTTTTATTTTTAGAATTCTAGATTACTGTGTTTATACAAGGGTAGTAATAAATTCCTTATATGGTAATTCTAGTGTGAATGTCTTTCTGTTGATTATCCCACTGAAATATTTAATATTTTTAACAGTTTTGTTTTTCTTGCTATCCTTGAGTGGTCAACACCAAAACAACTGAAATCTTCAAACATTCTTACAAAAATGAACTGATATCATGCATTAACCCTATATACAAACTATACTTCTAGACAAATACTGGGTTAAAGATTTTAAAAAATATTGGTAAAACGTAAATCTCATACAGATAGAAAACTATAACTCTACTTAAAACAAAGAGACTCAAGTCAAAAATTAAGTGAGGTAGACTATGTACTTAAAAATAAATTGGTTTAGCACTTGACAGATTCTAACGTTTTTCATCTTGAATTAGTCCTAAACAAATGAAGCATTTATATAACAAGGCAACTCTTGTCAATGAGTTTTGTTAATTTAGAGTTTGATCTTATGAAAATCTAATGATTAAGTTAGGCTACTGAAAAGATTTACTTCATCATGTTTGCTATTTGAATGCAGCCTAGTTCATATGGGGTTTTCTTAAATCGAGACATAAAAATAAAATATTACGGTACTTGCATGCCCCTAGTTCAACGTCAACACAAATTTAATACTGATCGAATTGGACCAGAGTTTGAAATATCATATCTATGTTTCATATTTCAAAATATAATGTATTATCTCCTAGCTTGAATTGTCTGACCCAAATTATATTTGCAAAGAATTAGAGCAGGTTGTCTGATTGATGTTGCTAATAGTCTCTTCTAATAATTGGTTTAAATCAAATACAGAGTTTTTTCTTTGAAATTGGATACCATAGATCTCAAGCATGCACATATAATGTAGCTATATAAGAATACAAAATGTAAGAATCTATATTGACTTGGAAGGAAGTCTCGCTTCAAGATACTTTTTATCTATAGTAGCTATATACAGGTAACTGCCTACTACTAGCGAATGACATTGATAATAGTAAATAAGTATGTCTTATATGCGCTCAAAATTTGCTAAATTACCATGTAAACCTGAAAATATTAATAATTCATAAAAGTTTCAAAGTTGCAAATCCTCTAATATTGTTTTTCAAATTTCTAAAAGATCCACCAAAAAGAAACATGAGAAAAACTAAAAAAATGTCTTCGACTCCAAGACAATCATGAATATGGAAGGCATATAGATATCTGATGACTGAGTACTCCTAAATTGACTTTTTCTGTTGATTTAATAAGCTTGGTTTTATTGATTATAGTTAATAATTTTATTGCTTGTTTATTGTTATTTTCTTAATGCATTGGTTATGGAAAATTTTATTTCTTAAACATTATAGATATAGTCAGAGTATATCATAGACCCTAACAAAATATGACTGCCATCTCATTATCAAAATATCTAAGATTCATATTTAGGGTCCTAGCCACTGGTGTGGTTGGTCCAGTTTCAACCGAACCAACTTCCAGGGAAAAAATTCAAATTACAAAAAAAGACTGTTAAAAAAAACAAAATTTTAATTAGCGAAATCATCGATAAAGATTTAAAAAATGATTAGAAGAAAAAAATAAACGCTTGTCATGTGGTATTGATGTCATTAATTTGGTGGGAAATTCACTTTCCTTGATCCTCTCCACCTACCCCCTCCCTCTCCACCTCCCTTGAAAACCGGACCAAACAAAAGTTCATGAAAGCTCTGATATTTTAAGTAAACAATACTATCTCAAAAATTAGGAATAGAATTATATTTACAAAGTTTGAAAGTTTGAGGCAAAAATATTATAGCTTTGAGGAGTTATGATACCTCAATTATGCAAAAAAATAAAACCAGAATGAGGCTTGTCAGCCATCTATGGAATGCATGAACACAAATAATCTTCTGTAATTTTGATTCCAAATAGCATTTATTCAATAATACTGTTGATAACAATCAAACTTTCCAAAAATATACTCATTTTTGCTTGTTCT
>OCZR010542744.1:4158-15423 GCA_900234385.1 Anemonia viridis | reverse complement strand
TTTCAGGGGTTCAATCTGTGAGTTAGCCATGTCCTGACTTAGATCAGCCCAAAGATTATATCAGATTTCAATACAATTGATGTTCTGTTGGTTTTCTTGCATGGTAATACAGTACTTACTGTGTCTCCCTTCAATTCATCTTTGATAGCCTGCAGGGCATCTTTACATTCCATCAACAAATCTTCATACATGGACATCTTTCCATCAATGTCTTCAGCACGGTCAAGGTCTCGTGCAATTTGCTGGGCATGTAAGATGAATGCACGGACCTTCTCATTTTTGACAGGAAGGGAGCGACCGCGCCATGTCACTTCTGTCATGGATTCTGCTTCCTTTTCACGGGTTTGAGCTAATACCTCCTGAAAAGCAAAAATAAATATGTGAATGAATCAAAGAATGAATAGATGACTTAGTGAATAAATGCATGGATGGATGGGTAGACAAAAGAATAGATGGACAAATGGGTAATATCATTGTTTTAGATGATGTATGAATAAATCAAAGAAAGATTTAGTTGAATAGGATAAGATGGAAGGGACAGACGGCCAATATTGATATCAATATGCATGAAGTGTCAGTTGCCATAGAAACAGGAAGAGCTTGAAGCTACAACATCGCACCGTACACCAATATTGATATCAATATGCATGAAGTGTCAGTTGCCATAGAAACAGGATGAGCTTGAAGCTACAACATCGCAACATGCTTACATCAATCTTGGCGGCCAGTACAGGGTCCTGCGTTCCACCTGGTACACTCAGCCTCATCTGCATGAGATCATTAATGTCCGTTCCAGCCTCGCCAAGGTTATAGGCACAGTAACGAATGTTTGGTGTTATCTCCTCTGCTCTTTGTAGATACATGTTTCTGTGCTCTTCTGAGAAGGCTCCAGCAAGCTTTTCATAGATAGTCCTGGAAAAATAGACAAGAATAGGACAAGAATAAGTTTTAATAAAAATATTTGTATTGCTCATGTTCCAATAGATATTTTAAAAAATGCATAAAAGACGGCACTAGAAAAATATATTAGAATCAAAGAGAACAAACTAATCACATGGGAAACCTTCAATGGAAGATGCTGACATGCGCACTAGCAATAAATTATTGTTTTACCTTGCTCTTCCAAACAGTTCCAGAGCTTCTTTCCACTTTTGCAACTCAAAGCTGACTCCTCCTTTCATGTACGATGCATAAGCCTGTAACAATAATGCAAATTCTAGAACATTTTGTATTTGTATTTCATAGTTTAATTTATGAACTTTTCTTTTTAAGCAAAAATCTTCAAATTTGATCAATACCCTAAAACAGCCTTTGGGCTGATCATAGTCAAGGTATGGCTAACTCAAAGGTTGAATTTAGAATTTAGTATGTTAATTTTAGGGTTTTTTTTGGGGGGAGGGGGGAGTTTGGGACTTTTGAGGAAAAAACTTTGAGTGACAGGTCTTCTCACATGTGATTTTGAGTCTCCTAATCGAATCAATGACCACAGAGGGTGAGAGGAGAGCATGACCGCTACACCACCCTTGATTACCAGCAAATTGTACTGAATTTAAAAAATTCTTAATGCAAGAAATTAAGTCACATCTAATAATAAATTCACTTGGTCAACCAAATTCAACACTGGATGTTATATTATGATATCATGTTACAAGGAATTCCTGGAATAAGGCATATTACTTGTGCTTCAAGCTTGGTCCTAGCATCACACAGTTCTCCCTCACATAGATTCTCCAGGCTTTCGGCATGTGTTGCAGCCTTGCGCAGTCTTCTTATAAGGTGAAATCTTTTTCTGGGCTCTGTGTTGGCAAGAAGCTTTAACTCCATAGCATGACTCCAGGATCTTTCTGCATCCATGAGAGGAATGTGCAAAAACCTTTGGAGAAAAAGAAGATTGGCATAGTTTTTATTGTTGTCATAATCATTGTCTATCATCATGATTATCAAAACTGTTATCAGAAATAAATATTTAAATTATTTAAAATATTTTCAACAAATATTGTCATCATCATCATCATCATTCATCATCATCATTTATCATCATCATCATATCATCATCATCAACATCCTCCATCATCATCATCATCATCATTCATCATCATCATTTATCATCATCATCATCATATCATCATCATCATCTATCATCACTATTATCTATTATCAGCATCATTATACAAGCATCATGTTGAGTGATCATCATCATCATCATCATCATCATCATCATCATCATCACCATCACCACTACCATTATCATCATCATCATCATCACCATCACCACTACCATTATCATCATCATCATCATCACCACCACCACCATCATCATCATCATTACACATCATCTATCATCACTATTATCTATTATCTGCATCATTATACAAGCATCATGTTGAGCGATCATCATCATCACTACCATTATCATCATCAAACATCTATCATCACAACTATTATCAGCATCATTATATAAGCATCATATTCAGTGATCATCATCATCACCAATACTATCATCATCGGCAAGATCATTATATATAATACAAAAAGAAACAAAAAACTTACTTGACATCTTTGACAAGATTTTGAGTAACTTTCTTGGTCTTGAAATTACTTCTTGATCCATGTTGAAAATGAAGAGTCTTGTAGAGACGTCTTAGTCTCCTGGTACAGTACTGCCTATAGAAATAGCAATATGTGTAATGTAAACCACACTCGGCATACATATGTCACAAGGACTACTGCAAGCAATAGAGGCTTTGCAACATCACGTGATGGCAGCCATGACAGGAGGCACAACAATAGATCTTTTTCTCCTGGGAAACTGAGTTCTTTCTTATGTTAATCAGATAAGACCAGATTCAATTGTTGCTGCCTCCTGTCATGGCTGTCATGGCTGCCTACCTACCTGTAACGTTGATAGTCGCCATGTCTTAATCCATGCTGTCCCTGGGTCTCTTTGATCAGAGGCAAAACTAGTTCCCTGTTAAGGTATACTTATTTGAAATAACTGAAATATGCAACTACATCTTAGAAAATATTTTATAATTCTTACCCCCCCCCAAGATTGTATCATTAATCATAAAACTGTCTGCAAAAATGTTGACATTATCCCACCTAACTTTCTTCTCAGTTATCGTTTTCCTAAATCAAAAAGTAGAATACTCAATATGATCACAATGATCACAATCCATTTTTCTCTCCCAACCACAAGACTATAAAGAGTTGACGTGTCCTTACTGGTGCTGACATAAAATGTTCTTGTACTTAAAACTTTAAAACCAGGATGTTAATCAAGAAAAAGGGAACGATTAATATCAAATATATAATGATGAACGATGTAAAATGTTGGCAAACATTCATAAAATTCGCTATAAAACTCCATTAATGAGTTTTTAGATCAATTTTTATGGTTCAAACCTCGTGCGACAAGGAGCTTAAAAACTGCCCGAAATTTTGTTGATTTAAAGAAGAATTTCAATAAAATCCCATCAGTATTAGATGAATATTTAAGGATACTTTCTAGAGTCAATGTATCTACGGTTTCTGTTGTCTCTGAAGCCGGTTTTTCGACCTCCATTTTGGATTCTTTTTCTTCTTTGCCAAGCGCCATCTTGGATTTCTTATCACGCGCGGCGGGCAATGTACCATGGTTATACACAGGAAGCCCAACGAATTGACATTCACTTTTTCTTTCTCACTTTCTTTCTATCCCGGCCCTCCCATTTTTTCACCTTTTCATTACAACTTTAAACACATACAAATCAAAAATTTACATTTATTGCATTTTATTCTTTCATCATTATTTTTACTGATTTTATTCCATGGTTCTCGTTCGATATGTTCGTGTGTCGTGTGCATGTGACATGTTATACCGTCACGTGGTCAAGTCACGGGGACAATAATGTTAACATCTTCCCAACATCTTCTTTGTAGGGTGGTCCATGTCCCGTGTCTACTTGATCAATGATGTCTTCGCGATCATCAAGATCGATACAGTGTGCGTGCTGAAATCAGAAACCCAATGGTTCTCAGCATGAAACGCAAGCTAAACAAACATACAAGGTATTCACGCACTAGAAAAGTGCGCACTTTCATTACTATGCTACATTCCATGAATCTGGACTTTTCCTGACTTTGGTAGCTTAATTGAAGTGAACCTCGAAGCCGATGCCAAATTTGCAAACTTAGGGCGGGAACTACATATGATGTTGACAATGCTCAGATAATAGTTCAAGATGATTGGATGACTATTAACTTCCATCTTTGCATGCCATTTATATGTCTTTGCAACACGCTTAACTTAAGAACTTCACAGATCAACGGAGTATATGTTAGTAATAATTTGAATCCGGGTGACAAACTTGATCACATGCAAACAACTCTGATAAAACTCAGAGTAAAGGAAAACGTGAATATGTCTTGAGTTTGAAACATTCATCTAACAAAAAAATCGCTCTTTTTTTTAGTGATAAAGAACTGAATTTTTCTTAAACATATTTATTGCGCGTTTAAAGAGGTGAATGATTTTTAAAAATGCGCGTGCTTGCACATTGAAAAATATACGTTTCGTTGCAACTAAGTTACCGTTTGTAATTCCTTTTGACTGTCCTTGTTTTCTCCCCTCCATTTTGAGTAGAAATAAATTCCAGACAGAGTAGTAATGAGTCCAAGGCTTATACACAAGCCTTGCTTCCGCACCATGCAGAACTAAACAAGGCTATGACGTCACGTATGACGTCATAATACCTAATTAGGTAATCAAGAAAACATTCATAGTTTGTCAATTAATCTGAGAAACGAGTATTTTATGTGGGTGTGACATTAACTACTATCTTAGTCTTTTGAGGTAAAAATAAGTGTGTGTTTGAAATTCGGTTGATTTAATCTTGAATCACAATTTTTTTTTTTGAAGTTTTTATCTTTGGAAAGGGTCTGGATAATCTTTATGTATAGCAAAATCATAACTAACTTTTAAAATTTTATTTATGTCTCTCAATTAGTGAATTTTGAGTGTTTTTTTTTTTTTTTTAAATTCAGGAACCGTCCATGGTTGGACTCGTGGACTTCGGATTGACCGGATCGACAACAAAATTTTAACGTCGGATTTGCAGCTTTTATCCTATAATTTTTATTCTAATATTCATAACAAGTTATTCAGTTGTGCTGAAATTATGGAAAAAGTATATAATTTCTTAATATTTTTCATCTATACATTTGCATGCAATCTTGATCTATTGATGGTATTGAATCGTCATTGGCCCATGTAAAACATGGAATGCCACAGGATCTATCTTGGGACCATTGTTCTTTGCCGAGTTATTCATTAATGATATGCCACTTCACATCATGGCACAGACAGATATGTTTGTCGACGACACAACAATCACATGCTCTGCTGACTACAAGTCCATGCAAAATTTGGAACGTGACCTGAATAACTCAGTAGCTGAAATCCAACACTGGGCTCTGGCAAACAAACTTCCAATAAATAAGGAGAAGACTAATATGATGATCGTGACTGGCAAAAGACTGAAATCCAAACTGGACTTCCAGCCATCAGTAAAATTTAATGACTGCAAATCTGTGGAAAATGTGACCGTGTCATGTACTACACTATAATTTTCGAAGTAACAATATTTCTCGAAGAGATAATATTTATATTATGATCATCCGGGTGGATGTAGTCCTTAGAAGGACTGTGTACTACTCTATTAGGTTTGGACATTGTTGTGAATTATCGTTTAATGATCATGTTGATAAAATTTGTAAGAAGCTGTCTCAACGTATAGCGGCGCTTCTCAGAAAGATAAGAGTTTATCTTCCTCATAAACAGAGGTTATATTATAATTTGATAATTAATCCTATAATAACCTATGCCAGGGTTGTATGGTCGTCTTGTGGAAAAGAATCTTTAAATAGAGTTTTGAAGCTGCAAAAGAGACTGAGCTGCCAGGGTTATTTTAAATGCTAAAAATGATTCCCCATCTGTACCGTTTTTTAATAAGTTAAGCTGGATTCCTTTTTATGAAGATAATAAGATAACTAGTTGTTCTTTAGTCTATAAGCGTATTCAAGATACTTTACCTAAAAAATGAACATTTTACTGTAAATAATCAAGTTCATACTGAGAAATACTAGATATGCCAAATATAACTTAGTTTGTCCTAAGTATATTCGGGAGACTTAAGGTGGAATATCCTTCTTAGTTAGATCTTGTAAACTTTGGAATAATTTTATCTATGCGGAAATAAGACGTATGGTCAGTCTCTTCCTGTTTGTAAGAAGAGTTATTTAGCTTGTTTTTATATTTTTATATGCATTTTATAGTTTTATATTATATATATCAGCTTTAGAGATATTTTTATTTTTGTATAATTTTGATTATGTTGAGGGCCACAAGTTTATTAGCTTTTAGCTATTCAGTGTTTTACCCTCATTAAATTTACTTACTTACCGTGTACTTACTTTAATATTCAGTTACTATGTTCATCAGTTTATTGTTTTATATACATATATTGGATCTTGGATTGTTATTTAAACCTCATACTTAATCTCCAAATGTCATGGAAAAAAAGAAACGTTCTCACCTTTTTCATGTCCATGTCCTCTAAAATCCTCGACGTAGTCGGTTCAAATATTTCCCAATAAAGTCGAACAAACAATTCGCTAGTCCCAGTACTTTCTCGGACGTCCTTCTGGACGGTATGATCAAGGCGAAACCGACAGGCGAAACCATATACGAAAAATTAGCACGTCATGGTCAGCAGTAGACAAGTTGGTTACAATTAGTTATACCTCAGGTTTACAAAGGTTTACCGAGTTTTTAAATATTGGGAAAATCAGTTATTTTCTGCATAATTGAACAAAGAAAATTTTGATTCTCGCTCCACCTTGAACTGGTCCTTATCCGTGCTCACAGTACTCGACTCATTTCCCCCTTCCCTTGCCTTAGAGTGTAGATTTAAGGATTTAATTTAATAAGTTTTTAGCGTCTCTCCACAGTTTCTACTTTTGAAAACATTTGTCAAAACTGTGTTCAAATAAAATTGCGTGTCCCTTAATAAGACTGAAAAAATTAATTAATTTACAAACAGTACAAACATGGTTGTTCAATTAAAGTAAAAAGAGCGACTGTCAATCAATTTTATTGTTCACCAGAACAGCCGGGTATTGCCCAAGTACTAGCAGCAGTTGATAGATAACGAGAACTCTAAACAACGCCACACACACCTCCATCAACGACGGCTCGCTTGACTTTGCTTTAAGATTCTGCTGCTAATCTTTGTACATTTTGTACATAAGTGTTCTGAATCGTGTGCAGATTTTAGAGTATTTTTTCTTGCTGGAATTGAACCTGGCGTTAGTAGAAATGGTGCTGCTTATAAAAGCATTGAGAGATGGCAGGCAACATCAAGTAAAGTTGCTCTTGAGAGCTGGAGTAAATGTTAACTTAACCGACGAAAATGGACAAACTGCTTTTATACACTGTTGCTTCTTAGAAGAAGAAAAAACACGAATGAAAATGCTAAAACTACTGGTAGCAGAAGGGGTAGACCCGAATAAGAGAGATAAATTTGGCCGTGGATTTGTGTCCTGGGCATGTGTGTTTGGACGAGTTGATCTTCTTCAGTGCATGTTGAGTGATTCCTCTGTGGAATTGGACTTCAACACCGTCGACAACGATGGCAACAGCCCTCTTAATCTCGCTGTATTGTCAGGGGATTTGGAAACGGTTAAACTTGTGTTAAAAGAGCTTCAAAAAAGTTATAATTTGGATGGAATTCATAAAACTAACAACGCAGGTATTTGTCCATTGTTGGCAGCGTTTCACAGAGGAGATAAGAGATGTGCTCGTGTCTTGATATCCGAAGGAGATGCTCCAGTTTCAAGTGTGCTCAAGTACCTCAAGGAACTAGCAGATGATGGTACTGACTATATATCTCATCCCTTTTATGCTTTTTCGTCGGCGAAAAGTCATGACCTTAAAGTTAATTTGTTAGATTGTAATCCTAATGTGCCAACAAAGAAAGACCTTCTCAGGTTTCTGTTTGCAAACGATGACACGTCGACATCAAACCATTCAGACAATAAAACAATAAGACAAACTAAAAGTACATCAGAAGGTCCTCAAAACTTTAGTCCTAGGAAGAAAACTAGTGGACCACTGGACTTTATAGAAACGGACCGGTCTAAATCTATGACAGCTAGTGATAATGGCGGCTCTCAATCCCACGTTTCTATAGCAACCGATATGACAACGGAGGATTGCAAGTTGTTGCAGCTTTACGATGTGTACAAAGAACAACTGACGCATTCCTACAGAGAGGGACTTCCTATTACAAGGTACAGAACACCAACCCCACCACCAGCAGTCCACAAGGAGTCTAAAGCAAGACCAAATCGGACCAGCCAACAACATGGGAACGAGGTGAAGGGGCTACTATCCCCGAAGCGAGGCTCAGTGTCTTCGAGTTCCGGGAGTCTTCCCTTGGTGAACGAGTCCGCAGCACTGGATAAACAGATAAGATTGAAGTATGCACGCTCGAATCGAGCAGCGAGCATGCAGGTTGGTAAATTACCGCCTATACACGGGAACTTGAGAAAATTAAAGAAAACCAAGTCTTCGGCGTCGTTCAAGCTGCATTGACCAGTAGTTTAATGAATATGGGCTTCCTGTGTCAATATCAGTCAAATTCCAGTACTTGGCTTCTGCGAACGTGTTTGACATTTCCTCTTCTATGTGTATAACTTATTCTTTACTTAAAAGATATGTCCCTGTTATTTACACTGCGATTCTTTTGATACTTTTACTCAATGAAACCTATCACTGACCATGAATATTCATGGTTATATTGGTATAAATATTGACCGTGTGGTATGAAGGCATTACCGGAAGGTATGACAAGTAAATGTTCTATTGAATTCCACTAGACGAATAGATAAGACTTGTCTCGCCTCTCTTATGATCACAAGTACATACTTTGTTTGGGTTGTGCTGCAAAGTGGGAGACAATCCAGTTTTTCTTATAATAGCTTTCTCGGGCAAGATATTTCAAAGTAACATTACCCTTTGAAATGTTAAATGACATGCCGATATGCCATGACTCTGAAATGGGTTTCCCATTTTTCAGTGGGATATCAGCATTAACTCTCAAATGGCTTCTCATTATGGCATTATCGTAAGGAAGCCATTTCAATGTCCTGGGTCGAAAGGTGCTCAATGGGAAGCCATTTCAATGTCACACGTCATTAGCTGGAATGACGTACACGATACATCATGTCATATAAAATGGCTTCTTTTAAGAAAAAAAAATTAAACTCCTAAACAAAACCTCCTGAAAACAATGCTATAAATTTCCTACTGATAAAAATTAATATATTCCTCAATGAGAAGCCATTTCGATGTTAATGGAAGTCAAAACGAGCACCTGCACATGTTGAAAAAATTGACATATTCTAAGACCAAATAATTTGTATGTCTTCGGGTATAAATTTTCTTCTATATATCGTACGATTGGCTTTTGAATCTAGATGCGCTTTAATGAATCATATTGTTAATAAATATCTTTTTTTAGTATCTACTCTTGGAGTCTCCCAGTCTAATCTGGTCTTGGAAGGCACAGACGACCCTGACTTGGGCACGGTTCTTGGATACGACTGTGTCAGCTGTTCCGTATAAAGATTAAAAAGTTTCGGCAAATTACAAGGCATTTTTTGAGATGTGTTAGGTCTGGCATATCCACCACGTTTCTCGTGCTGTTTTGCGCTCAAAATATCTCGCAATGTTGAAGGATTGACACAGTGCGTCGCCTGAGCCAAGTCCAGTAGGATATCGGCCAAGCGACGATCACCTTGTTTTAAGACATACGAAAGAGCGTTATCACCTTGAAGGTTTTTCCGGTTAACATCCAAACGATTCCTACGAAATGCCTGTGCAATATTTGTAACTACATTAGCATTACCAGACATGCAAGCAAGCAATAAGTTTGTGTTTCCCTGCTTATCGACGCTGTTGTACGAAAGGTCAAGCTCAGGGTTACTTTGAAATATCTTTAGCGAGTTTTCTCTTCCAAGTAGACAAGCCCAAGAGAGCGCTGTTCTCCCCAAATGGTCAGCTACTTTAACTTTCGCTCCGTAGCTGACCAGAAGTTTAGTATTGATCCTACGAAGCTTTGTATTATCGAGCAAGGTAGCACGAATCAGTGCCGTGTGTCCACTCTTTATGTCCTTACAGTTGACATTAATCCCTGCATCTAGTAGAAGACGAAGCTGCCTAAGTCTTCCCTTCGAAACTGCATCTAAAAGAATCTTTGGCCTTCCCCAAGCTTTGCCGAAATTCTCTTCTTGTTCACCTTCCTCGGTGTTCCAAGCTTCTCTCGGGAATCTTCGAGGTTTGTGAACAAAACCTGGCAACAAGCTCATCGCTAATATCCAGCTCAACTACTCGTATTGATGTTTCTTGTTGTATTTGACCTTCGAGTAAGGTATCTTTTTCGTAACCATTGGAAACGTGGGTATCAGATCAGAATAAAGTTATGTACTGTGGACAACGTACCGGGTGTGGACAGGACCTATCGAGTTGATTGTCATCATTCTTTCTTAGGTTGGTCTTGATTAAGGTAATGATTTTCGTCTAGGGGTCTTTGTTTTGTACGGGAAACAGCTTTTTCTTCTTGTTCAAGTCACAACAATAGATTAAGCCTTTCTGCGTAATTATTAATAAAGGGATTATATACTGCGAATGTTTTATTCATAAATGTGGTTTGTGTTGGACCAGTCTAGGACAGGTCTGGGACGTAATGTATGATGATCATGAGGAGCCGCTTAAAGGAATGCGACGTGAGAAATTCAGTGTGGCTCAGGGCTAAAAACTCAGGCAAAAAAACTTCTAGATATGATGGTGATGGAGGAGAAGAAGAAATAAAAACGTAGTAGAAGTAATAGAAGAAGAAGAAGAAGAAGAAGAAGAAGAAGAAGATGATGAAGAAGAAGAAGAAGAAGAAGAACAAGAACAAGAACAAGAAGAAGAAGAAGAAGAAGAACAAGAACAAGAACAAGAAGAACAAGAAGAACAAGAAGAACAAGAAGAACAAGAAGAAGATGAAGAAGAAGAAGATGATGATGATGATGATGAAGATCATTGAAGAATATGATGATGATGGAGTGAAGAAGAAGATGATGATAATGAAGAAGAAGAAGATGATGAAGAAGAAGAAGAAGATAATGATGATGATGAAGATTGAAGAATATGATGATGGTGGAGTGAAGAAGCATATG
>OCZR010541402.1:0-13293 GCA_900234385.1 Anemonia viridis | reverse complement strand
CTACTAACTAGTATAATCCAGTTCTTGAAAAAATAACTCTTAATTCTTTATATAATCCACTTTGATCAAATTCAAAAGGTTAAACGATTTCATTTTGAACTTCTTGACAATTGCATGGTAATGATCCCAAAAACAGTTCAATGTAAAATAAATAATAAATAAATAAAATAAATTAGAGGAAAGTTGATACTCGGTTTATCCATGAAAATAAAAATTTAAGATTCTTTTAATTATGAATGAAAAGGAGTTAGCATATTGAGTCATTGAAACGTAATCGAACGTCCCATATGGGACGTTGAAATTATTAAGAACTGCATGGGTTTCCTGTATCACCATGAATCACGTGATCATAGCAAGCTTATATAGTTTTCTGTAAAAATGCGCGGGAAACTGAAAACTCGATAACCAATACGATTTTTCTCCTTCTTTTTCGAAGTATTTGAATACCTTAACAAGAAACTTCAAATGACAGAATTTAAAAAAAAAATCGTTCATGAATTCTAAATCTTTGGTTAAAATACTTACTCTGAAGGCCTGTTGAGTGGGCGTTGCTTTTTCATCCTTTCTCCTTTTGGACAGCAACTGTTCGGCCGAAAAACCCAGATTATCATTCCTTCCTTCTCCATCACTAGGGTCTTTATCTTCTTCTGTAATGGGGTCTTCCACAGTGCTAGGTCTAGTGCTTTCATCTGCTTTCAAGGATGCTTGATTCTTGATGATGCAAGAAGTGGTTGATGTATTAAAAAGCTTTTCAAGTAGGGATTTTGTCAGATTGGGATCGTCTCTTAGAAGATTTAAAAGTTGTTGTTCTTTGTCCATGTTGTAGATAGAAAGCTTACTTAAAGATATGTTAGAAACAGAAAGAAATATATGAGCCGGAGAGACCGAAGATCGATCGTACCACAAAATGCGCGCCTTTGTTTGTACAGTGAGATCAGATTACTGTGGACTTTGTAATTATATCCTTATTTGGTACTATATCACGTGAACACCACGTTGGACAGGTTTTTGGGCACGTGAACTAGCTAGTTACAAGTCTTTCTCAGTCCGCGTTTACCAGATATTTTCATTCAAATTCAAACGAATAAATGCCGTTTGCATCACAACACTTGCTTAAAAAGTCGTCTGCATCTCAAAAGCAAAGAGCTATTCGTCCTTGTCCTTGCTCTTTATGCAAGCGTAAGAAGAAGTATTCTTTGAAAGTGATAAATCAACATCTGAAAGTCTTTGGACGTCAAGAATTCGAAGATGGGTATAGCAGCTCTTCTACTTCGAGTGATGATGACCAGAGTATAAACGGCGGGAGCAAAGGCGTGTTAGTTGATCTTCAAGCAGATCTTGAGCTACCCAATGATGCTGTGAGAAACATCGAAGTAGATCGTCAGTCAGATCTAGTAAATGATGCTGTGAGAAATAATATCGAAGAAGACATTTCAAGTTCAAGTTCAAGTACTACTCTTGATGATGAGCAGCTGATCTTTGACGACTCTGATCCACCCTTATCATCTTCAAGCTATTCATCATGCGTTGTCAGTAGTGACGACGATGACGACGTTTTAAAATATAACTATGAGAATGAAAATGAGAACGTACATTTGAGGGAAAAAGCTTCTTTGCACCTGTATCATGGCAGTTCTCACACTGTTCTTCAGGCTCTTGCTGGGTATTTCTCCTGGCTGACTGAGCATCCAGGTACAAGTAAGACAGCCTTGACAAAGATTTTGTCATTGAACAAAAGTATTTTGCCGGTTCCGAACAATTTACCAGGATCCTATGAAGAGGCATATGCATTTATTAAAGACTTTTTACTGCCTACACAAGTTTACCATGCTTGTAGAAATGATTGTATTTTGTATCGTAGAACTGATCGCTATGACTACTCGAAGCTAAACGCTTGTCCGGTTTGTGGGGCTCAAAGGTATAATTCCTCATCCAGTAACAAGATACCAGTAAGAAAGTTCATATATTACCCCCTTGGTCCAAGATGGAGGCGCATGTTTGGGAATACAACCATTTCCGAAATCCTTCAAAGTCATGGGTGTGCAAAAAGAGTAGATGGTATCATGAAAGATGTTCATAATAGTCCTGCATGGAGGCATGCATTCAGTCACGACGAGCTTTAACGAGTTCTGAATCAACGGAACCCTGCTGATGTTCTACTGTTTAACAGTAGAACATCAGCAGGAGGCGAAAGTTGGGAAGGGCGACTTGATTAACCAAGGTGTTTTAATCCTAACTCATGTTTGTCAACAAACAAGTAATATGACTTAATTTAACCTTACTTTATTTAATATCAACTATCACGAATAAAAATCCTATAAAAAGCTAATATTGATTACAATACAAAAATTTAGGTAGTGAAAATACGCCGTGTAAAGTTTGTCCGTTATTAACCAAATGCGGGTACAGTGAGCTATTAACAATCGGGGTAAATTAACAATATATATCTAACGTTACCTTGACAAAAAACTGATATTCGAAATAAACGTTCTATGAATTACCAGCGTCTGTTCTATTATGATAGTTCGTTGACAATATATTGGAAAGCCGGCCTTTTTGATGGGATAGCATCAAGCGATGGAGAAATAAAAGAAGGTAAAGGCTTCAACTTCAAGTTTTTGTAGATAGTTTCTGCCATCTTGGCAAAACCAAATACGTCGCTAGCAACGCTTTCTCCTTGACGGCCTTCGACTATCTCCGGAGCTATGTGCGGATAGTTTTCCTTGTACTTCTCTTGCTCTGCTCTAGATAGTTGCTTGGCTTTTCGTCCTCGCTCAATGCGTCGACTTTTGCCAAAATCGATCACAACGGGAGTAAATTCCTCCCCTTCACGTCTGTCTAACACAACGTTGTTGCCTTTGATGTCGTTGTGTAGATACCCAGCCTTGTGAACGTGGATAATCGCCTCGGCAACTTTTCTTAAAATAACAGTCCACTGAGACTCGAGTTGAATCTTTTTAGCGTAGACAGCTTTGGCTATTGTCATGCTCCTCGACTTGTCCCCGTGGTACTGTAAAATCAGGCTAAATGGAAGTTTGAGGCTGCAGATACCAAACAGTAGAGGCAGGCCTGGGTGATCACCCAGACTACTGATAACGTGAGCTTCATGTAGAAGTTCCTCCTTTAGGGTTTCTTTCGAAGCTTGCTTGTGTAGCTCCTTTATAACTACATCGAGGCCGCGATACTGACCAAGGTAACAAGATCCAAATGTCCCATTGCCTAAAAACTTCACCCGTACCACCTCGGAATGGCTGATCTCTCGTAGACCCGCCCGGGCTCGCAAACTACCAGACGAACTTGTTTTTTTGTGTTGATTTCGGCTCATTATCTTTCCTCTTTAACTTTCCGTAACCAGCTTGCGTACACGCTTCTTTTGCCTTTGGTCTATTGGCTTCTTCCTGCTCTATCAAAGTTTGCGCTTGCTCTCTGGCTAGTTCCACGATCCTCGCTCTCCTATCTTCAACTCGTGCGCGTTTCGCCAGTTCCTTCTTCTTTTCCCGCCATCTACGTTTCACTGCCTTCCTCCGTTTCTTATGACTATTCACTCTTTCTTGTTCCATTTTGACTTCCAGTAAACGATAATTTTGACCAGGGAGAACTTTTGATAGTGCTATATCAAGTTAAAATTCGGCTTGCACGTCAAGCGAGTCAAAAGGTTAAGGAGAAACAATATATTGATCAGCAAATTATACCGAAAAGTTTTCTTAAGTCTCACTACTATGCAGCCGGAAACGTCCGCGTTTTTCTCTGCACACACCTATGATATTGAGTAATCAACAACCACAAAGCAGTCACATTACAATGTCGAAGACTTATCTAAATTCTTGCTTATCTTGCGACAAGCAGTTTAAAAGCCGTTTAGCCTTATCAAGGCACTATGAACAGTCGCATCAAAAACGTGTTCCATCAACTGTGGATTTCTTTCTTGGCGGGAAAAAAGCAAACCTTCCGGTTGCCAAATGCTTCAAGAGGTCAGATGCCTACATCACCTGGTTAAAGGGAGTCGTTGAGTGCTTAAATTCTGCCCATGATCCACGTGTCCCAGGTTAGTACTAGAATAGTAGCCGATCTCATTCGTTTCGTTAATATTACTGACATGTAAACGAAAACGTATGGATTAATAGGTTCTTACGGTAATATTTCATATTACTACGTACAGTTTTCAACAGCTTAAATCACTGGATCTGCCGCCCTATATTTATATAGATCACGGTGGTGTCCGTTTTTTGTTGTTTGAAGAAATGCAACCCCAAGTAGTGGGTTCATAAAAAAAGGTTCTTTTGACAAGTTTACATACTTTAAACGAGTGAACGCGTGCTAAGTATCCTGCGTGCAAGGTCCAGTTTTGACGTCGAATCTCACATGCGTCGAATCTTAAGATTCGGCTCATGTGAAATTTGACGTCTAAAACTGGGCCTGAATAGCACTAATTCTAAACAAAAGAAAACAAAGAATTTCGTGCTGATTAGTACCGTTTAGTTTTTGTGCTAAAAAAAGAGTATGTTTGCTTAGATAATGTCTACAAATTTATATAAAGTGGTTTTCGTTAACCTGTGAAACAGAACATACTAATTAAAAGTGTCACAGTCAAATGAAAACAATAGAATTCATGGTGTAACAAAGTATATTTTATGCCACGGGTATAAGTATATTTCAGGGGTTAACGAAAACCAATATAATATAAAAAAGAAAAACAGAAGTACCTGTAGACTGTATTTTTTTGCAACCTAATCTCTGGATGCTACAAAACATTACTTCCGTTTACACTAATTTTGATTGATTATGCATACAAATCATTATTTCTTAAAGGAAAATGGTGCCAATTCCAGTTCACGAACATACCAGAAAGCTACTTTTGCCACTTACTCAAGAAGATTGGCAGTGCACATCTAAACTCTGTAAAGGAAGCACGGCACATGAGAACCCCAATTTGGAGAGATGGTGCACTCAAACTGTCTTACAAGACATACGAAAAAGATGATGTTGTGAGGGCTTTTTCAGAAGCGAAAGATGCGAAACTGGTGATGAGGAGAGCTTTTAATGGAACTGATGAATGCTCTGAAGAAGAAAGCAATATTACAGGATTAGCAGCATTACAAGCAGCAAAGCAAGGAACTGTCAGAAGGGCGACAATGCTATCGCAAATAACTATAGGACTTGGTGAGGGTAGAGCTACTAGAGAGTTAGAGTTAGTGTGGTGGCCAATATTTAAAAATACCACAAATGGGAACCTAACAATAAGAGTTCATGTTAGTAAAATCCATATGTAAATTTTATTATCTCAAGAAAGAAGTACAGTGAAAACCAGCATATTAAAAGAACCACCTTTTCCCCAATTATTAGGCTTTATTGGTTCTCGACAGGTTTTTTACTTGCGAAACTAATTATTCTCAAAAATGATTCCCATCTAGGAATCAACCTTTAAGGTAAATGTTTTTTTGTGCTTTGATGTAGTAATTTTTATTGTCATGCTGAAGTGATTTTCGGCATGGTGGTTGTTGATCCACTGGTTCTTTTATGCAATCTCTCAAAAGGGTTTACAAAAAAAGCCATATTACAATATTGGTTTCCAAGGAGACACCAGGAAAAATTCACCAAGGTGAATTTATCACAGAGTAACAGCTATCTCTAGCCAAGTCAGTCTGTTGTCTCCAGAATTCCAGTTGAAATACAGCAAAAAAGAGCACTCAATTGTATTTAAAAAACACAATACACAGTAGAAACTCATATAAAGAACCAGTGCATTAATAACCACAAGAATGCAATGTAGCCAGTAAGTATACATTATACAAGAATCAATCCAGCCTGACAAATAATAGATAGTTGGTTACTTCATATTTAGCAAATCAAAGTAAGAAAAATGGTTTTATTAAAACTCATTAAGAATATTCTGCAATTCAGAAAATACCTGTAGCCTTGCTTGCTAATAAGAACCAGTGAAGAACCTACTAGGCCTGATTTCTCACCAAACATCAAATATATGCGAACCATTAATGCCTGATGAATTGGAAAAATGATAGATATTTAATATGTTAGTTTTACTGTACTTACATTTTGATTTCCAAGGAGACACCAGGAAACAGAGTAACAACTATCTCTGGCCAAGTCAGTCTGTTGTCTCCAGAATTCCAGTTGAAATAAGGCAAAACAGTATTGTATCCTATTCTATTTAAAAAAAAGCCATATTTACATCCTTGATTGATAGTTGTTCAAAGTTGTTCAAAACTAACTTATTTTGCCCAATAAATAATTTGTTTCATTAATTGCTTTCTTAAAAATCTTGATTCTTTGAAACTCCAAGAAAATGTTCCCACTGCTTGGCTGCCTTTGAAGATGAAGTCTCGTGCTGACAGAATAACTCCAACCCCACAACTCCCAGATCCTTCTCCATTGCCATTAGCTTGACTTGGCATTCCAAACCTTTCAAAGTTTGCTTGCAGTGACCAGAAAGGAGTTTCAAAAGACTTCATGCTTGGGCTCATCATGTCTTTCATGATGTTGAGACATTTGACCATATTAGCTAGAAGGTCTTGGTCAGGAAACATTCTCATGCCATCGTCAAAGAGAAGTTTCCTGTTTAGTAAGTCAACAACAGCAAGTCCCCAGTGCTTACCATTCATGTGGACTGGTACAAGGATCAGACTTATTTCTTTAACTGCAGGCCCTACTTCTTTCTGGATCTGACTCTTGATGAATTCTGTGTCATCACTCTGTAACCATGTGAAGGTCTCAGAAGGAAGGTACACAACTTGATTGGTGCCTGCATCCTTTATGAAATTCTTTATAATTACATCAATGGTAAAATTGTCTAAATATCTCTCACCAACTAGGGTTGCAAACGATCTTACATCAATTGATTTACCATCAATTCGTAGTACGGTCTTCTGCAGTTGTGTATCCCACAAAAGAGATTGGATTTTAAGGAGTTCATCTTGGGTCAAACCATCCATTGTACTATGAAGCCATCTGTCTTCTTGCTGCACTTCTTTCTTCAGACTGTTAATGTCACAGAATTTTCTAAGGAGAGCAACACTATTTCGAGAAAATGTTCCCAAACTACCAATTCTAACAGCTGCAGCCTGCATGCATAATCTTTCTGCTTTGTTAACAATTGTCTGGGGTGGTCGTAACAGCAGAGTACATGGATCTGTATCTACAAAATGTCCAGAAATTGGCACGACATCAGCATATAATCCAATGTTGGCAACCCTTGGTACCTCAAGCTTAGCCAGCTCTTTCCGAGTTACAGCAGATGTAAAGTAATTAACTGCATGAGCACTGGACTGGACAGCTGCTTCATGATCCCTGGGATTTGATATGAGGTCTATGGTCACAGGTTTAGTTGCAGGAACATCATATTTGGTTAGTGACTCTGGGGACTGGCCATCTGAGGGGTTTGTGGCTGTTTCCAGGGAATCTGAATTGTTGTCCTCTGGAAGGGTTGTTTCAGTGGAGGGTGACTCTGGGCAGGAATCATAAGTACTGGTGGCTTTGGTTGGTTGCTTGTAGTTGCTTTCCCATTCTGCATGGCTGTATGTGAAAGCCAGTCTTGGATCACTGGATGGGCTAACCTTAGTGCCCTTATCCTTGATAAAGGTATAATCCAAGGCATTTTCACCAAACATTTTGGTAAACAATGAAGCCATTTTCTCTATCCACTCTACATCATCCTTACTCCAGTTGACATTCTTTTTCTTCCACCCACAACCACGAAAGTAGAATGCACCTTTAGCTGCAAAAAATACCATATTCAAATGAGTATCAGGCAGGTAGCATGGGTGGCAGAGTATGCAGCTAATGCACTGTCTTTTACTATTGTGGATCCTAAAGGTTCAGGTTGTTGGTTCAAGCCCTGCGGTTTGAGCCCAAACGTGAATGGATTTGTTTGTGTTGTTGTCTCTTACTTCAAGGTTTTTTTCCAGGTACTTGTAAAAACCAACAGGTTCAGAGTTGTGTGACTGTATAAAATACCAAAATAATGTAGTCAGATAGGGTTTGTGGGAGAAAACAACAGCTTACTGTCCCCAATTAGTGCACAAGAATGACTAGAAACTTTAACAAAGAGACTTATGGCATGGTAATTTCATGCACTTTTTTTGTCAATTTGCAGTCCATAACTTACAGTATGTACCAAAAATCAAAAGTCATTCCTGGTCTCACCACAAAATAAACAAAAGTATCATATTAACTAAGTGTGAGGTCTGTCTGTAAGTTATAGACCAAGTGTTTTTCCACTACTTTAACATTACAGCCCAAAGTGCAGGTGTACTATTATGGGTTGTTAAGAACCCCATACAATTAATTACATTTCACAACAAGTTTATAGGTTACTTACTACCAATTCCATTAGAACACTCTTTTGCTTTGATGAACTGGTACCTCAAAAACAGCATGCTCTCTGATAGCCAATGAGTCAATATCTGAGCAGCTTTGAAGAAGAAAAGAAATTATGGATATTAACTGAGTGAGCACAATTGACTTCTGTGTTAAGGTCTCTATATATTGTAATACCTGATTCAGTTGTCCCTCCTTTGTCATGACAAGTTGCTCTTGAGTAAAGTGCCCTATGTACTTTGTGAGAAGCCTCAAAGCCTTGATTGGAATAAAGGATCCGTGTAGCCGCAACAACATGGGGGCATGATCTATGGTCAAGTGACCATAATCCCCAGTTCCAAGGGAAACACCAAACAAATGACGTAAGCAACGTCCCCACACCTTGCACTATATGAAATATAGGAAGAAGTAGATAAGTGAGTGAATGATAACATAATTGATTTTATGACAGATATTCCTTTTCCTTAGATGGAAATAACAATAGAAAAGATAAAACTATTAATTTTATGATATGTAAGAAATTACATTTCCTCATGATGTATAAGTCTGCAAGCATGTAAAGGCGATGTGCAATGGCATAGCAAGGGGGGTAATCACCTTAAAATTTCCCCTTGCTACCAAAATTTTAGTTAATTTGTCATGGATTCCTGCCTCCCCCTACTCATGATGATTGACACTCTGCTATGTCCCTGAGCATGATAATTTCCAAATTACAGGAGCATCCCTGGTCAACAAACTTAACCAACCTTAACATCAAACACATCAATTTGTTCAATCTCATCTCCATCAAACTCTCTTAAGGTTTCTGCTATCTTCGACCAGTCTTGGAATACCTATAATGGGATGCTATAATGTATAAATAACCAAATTATAATTTAACATATTATACCATTCATGACTAATTTAAAACAAACCTTGTGGAAGAGGTCTATCTGCACTGTGGCTGCAAGTTTAGCATAAGCTTCATTTTGGTTTGGGGAGGATGCCGAACTTGCCCCCTTTCTTCTCTTCTTTTTCTTTGGGGATCTTGGTGTGTCCTTGATTTCACAGGAAAGATAGTCACTCTCTAGTTTCTTTAGTTCTTTCAACCAACTTTCTTGGGTTTCCATCAAAAATTCCTTAAGAACTACAACACAAAAATACACAAAATAATTAAGAGCAATGAATGAGCAACAAATAATTAAATGCTGATGAGAAGTATATTAAGGAAGAAATTTTAAACAATACATTCTATGAATTAATTAAGACTTGCCTTCGGTATCGTCCAGAGAAACTTCCTGTGTATGGGTACCAAAATCTCGGACAAATTTTCCCTTTTCCAGGATATCTTCATTTAGGTACTAAGATAGGAATAAAGAAATTAAGAAATTAAGAACAGCTATGAGAATAAAATAAATTCTAAAACTATGTTGCACTGTAATAAAAAGGGCAGTTAACAATAATACCAGCTTTGATTTCCCAGGGAATGACCACTCCAAAAACTGTTATAATGGCTGAATGCAAATGAGCTATCATCCATTGATGTATTGACCCGATAGCCTCACTTGAATGATCCTTAAAACAAAAGATTTTTCTCCTTTGCATTCAACCATTTCCATTTGGGTGGTGACTGACAGATCTTTCTTTAAGTTTCCTGATATGTTTATTATTTTCCTCTCAGTCTCCACATAATATTACCCTGTTGCAATTGATAGCCATATATATTACCTTTATAACTTCATGATAAAATGAAACATGCTGAAGAATGGCTGTATTGGCAGCATTTGCAACCTCGCCGTAATACTTTGAGACCTTGTCAACTGGCAATGCACTGGAAATGATGTCATCAACATTATTTAGGATTTTTCTTTCAGTAGTTCCTAAAAAATAGAGAGAACATATCACATCAATGCGATACCCATAAAGCTACATATAAAACAACATAGTAATTACCAGAAAAAGAAGATACAGTGATGTTGCTTTTGGTTACTGCAGTCTGCTGTCCTGGCTTGAGTTTGACTTTGATCCTATTATAATCTTGTGATATCTCTGGCCCATAACCAGCTATTGCCTGGTTGCACTCATCTAGAGTACCACATCTATAAGCAAACAGGCCTAAAGAGCCAAGTAATTGCTCTGTATTCCTCATCTCTTGATGAAGAGAACAGAGACAAATATTGCTGAGATCCTCCTCAAGAAGAAATAGGAGGTCATCCCTTAAACCACTCCAACTGAAAGAAAATAGTGTCTTAATTAATGCCTAGAAGGCCAAACACAAGTCCTGATGACAATGAATTAATCATGATAAAAATGCCTATGACTAAATTTTCATGCACTGATTTTCAGAATTGAATAAGTAATTTTGGCCAAGAAAATCAAAGTTTAGTGGAATATAAAGTGGAAGTTAACAGCTATGATTTTCTATTGTGCTTTGCTCATAGACTATTCCTAACTTGATATAACTTTTGTAATATGCTGATTCATTCAGCATTCAGAAATTTGGAATTTATTCATCTATGTACAAACAGAGATATTCTCACTGAACTGAGTAAATACTAAATAAACACCATCTCCATAATACACCTATTTCAAAAATTACTGTGGCAAAGGATTTCTCTTGTGATAATTAATTTGATGTATATGATGATATGATTGTACCAAAATCATGCAATCAAAAATAATCTGTGTGAAAAAAATTGCCAAAACCCTTTGCAGTTTTAATAGTTGTTGATTGTTCCCTCAACTATATACTTTGTGAATTGCTTTCTTACTTTCCAATATTAGCTTTAGCTGCCAAGCACTCTGCACACACTTCATCATACGCACCATTCCAGTGTTTCACACAAGCCTGCAATAAAGTGAAAATAATAAAAAAAATAAAAAATTTGAAAAATACATTCCCACTGGAAACTGTAAACAAAAATTATAATTTACCCGTTTTGCTTCACAAAAGATGCAAAACTCCACATTGACTCCACGCCCACCGAAGACGAAATTGCAGGCAAGGGGATTTGAACAAAATCCTTTAAAAAAATTTAAATGCCCTGGGGAGGGGAAGCACTTTTTGATCAAATGACATGAAAAAACAGAAGGCTAAAGAAGAGATTGTCAACCAAATGGCAAAATTTCCGATCAAATCCCCGACCCAAGGGCACATGTTTGCTATCAAATCCCCACATTTTGCCCGCACTCCCCCCCCACGGGGTTTACTTTGATAGGTGCATAAGTCACAGATTGAATTAAATTGAACAACACTGACAAATGAAACATATGAGCTAGTGTAATAAATGCATTAAATAAATTTCTGTGTGTACCTGCTAGAGGTCTTCCATCAAGCTTCAGGTTAAATTCCAATATACCTGCTTGATCAGGAACTTTATGTAACCTTGATTCCCTTATGGCCCAAACAAGAACCATTGCAAGACTGACACTATAGCCTCTCAGTTCCTTGGGGACCACAGGCTGAAGATCAAACGCAGCTTTTACCACATCAAATACAAGCTCTTTCTGGGCTTTCATTTCGTTGTTTGTCAGTAAAACGCCTACATCCCTAGTTTTCTGTAGAAGAAATTCATAAGCACGTGAATTTCATGGAGAAACTATTGGAAGTAATTAATAAAGCGGAAAACTCAATATTGACTAAGAGTTGTTAATCGAAATGTGAAGTAAGTTAAGATTTAATTTTTAGCTTAAATCTATAAGTAAAATCATTAAAAATATAACTTATATATTGACTTACCCCACTTCGACCAAGATTGAGAAAATTCAGTACACTTTGCCATGACTTGTCAGGTAATTTGGTCGTAAGCTTTACATAAAGCTGTACCCAATCGGGTACCCTCATGGAGTCGATGAATTGGGAGTGAATATCACTATCAACAATGGTAGAAAAAGCACTCTTCATCCCTTGCTTTTCACCAACAACAGCGATCGCAGAAGAGACCACTTCTCTTGCGAATGTTTTATCTTCTTCGGCTGCATATAGGAAGCTATATCCTAAACTCTTTCCAATACATTCAGCATTGCTTGTGGTGACGCTCCTTACATTGTCGATTACATATTTTGAGGCAGATCTTGCTTGTTTGATCTTAATGCGAGGCCCAACCAGATCAAGGCCTAAATTCTGAATAATTTCGCATTGTTGCGAAATGTCTTTCGGCCTGTGGCTTTCTTTGATCTTCTGTGGTTCTTCTGGAGTGGATGGAGGAGTTTCAAAGATGTCTTTTCCAACAAGATCCTCGGACAAAATTTTTCCCGCCACTTGACTTCGATCAAGATGGCTTCCCGCCATTTTGCCATCAACAGAGATCGCGTTGATCATCTCTTTCATAATCACAAATTCAGAAGACTTGAAGAATGTGGATTCTCCAGGCTTTTTTCGCCTCAAATCCCTTCCAAGGATCCCAAACAATGTAGCCACAAACACCGAGTCTTTCTTTCTAGCCGAGCCAAACCATTCTGGAAGAACTCGGCTTCCCACTCGTCCTGTTAGTTCGTGTATCTGAACTTCTATGATATCCTCAGCCAACAGCTCATGCCAATCACTTGCCAGAAATTCTCTGATTCGGTAGCACCAATCGCTCGAAACAGCATACCATCTCTTGGAAGGATCCAGGGATTTTCCAAAAACTTGGTTCAATGGAAGTGGACGTGGCGGTGGAGGACCAGCCGCCATGTCCACGACTTAAATAATTTGACTTTCGCGCGAAATGCATTTGTTTATATACGTACATCCCGTTATCCATTAACTTCTTCGTTTTCCTTCCGATTCCTATGTTCATATTACTTGTTGTTGACATACGAAACACAGTACTGTACAAAAAAGCTAACATCGACGACTGAATACTTAATTGCATTATACATGGTAATGTTGTTAACCGCTGAATGATGGGCCGGCTCCCGCTGGGCATTTCAAAGTCGAGTAAAGCCCGTCGTGAAGATGGATTTTTTGGAGGTGATTCAAGAGGTATGCTAGCGCAG
>OCZR010538217.1:0-13543 GCA_900234385.1 Anemonia viridis | reverse complement strand
GTAATGAAGGTATCTTGCGCATGCTCTGTTGGTCAATGTACCTATTTAAACCACAACTCCTTATTTTGTAAGCAATAGCTTGCTTTTTCCATTGCACTTTCTTTTGCTGTTACGTTTCTGGAATTTTTATTTCAGCTGCATATTGCGCTGCCAAGTTGGTTGCAAAAGCGAATCAAAATGATCATGGACGACTGTTTGGAACTAAGGAAAGTAGAGATATAGGTAAAGTTAAAAAATAAAATGTCGGTTGAAATTTATTAGATAGCAACATGCGAGGGCAGTGATGCAAGTAAGGAACAAAAATGAAAACGAAAAACAAACCGAGCAAGCAAAGTTAACAAACAAATGGATGAATAAAGGTGAAGCAAGCAAAACTGAAGAGCATCCAAACAAGCTACAAACATGGACAAACAAGCAAATTTACGAGGGAAAAAGGAATCAAGCAGAGCTTACTTCGAAGAATAAATAAAAGAGCAAACAGTCCCCTTTGTTCACAGTTCCCTGCGCCATCTTGAAAGGTAGCCATGCTTTTGCATCGAAGCGAGACGAATGTTGAGCTTGCAATGATAGAAACAAGTGAATAATTGTCAAAGGTGTTAAAAAAAGGTCTCTATCATTGCAAGCTCAAGGTTCGTCTCTCTTCGATGCAAAGGCTCGGCTACCTTTCAAGATGGCGCAGGGAACTGTGAAGGGGACTATTGATAAGCACGACCGAAATTAAAATACTAATTTGAACATGAAAACAAGCCCCACCTTTTTATTGTTTCGTGTTGATTACTTTAGTTACTGTAGCCTGTTTAACTTGTGTTATGTATGACTGTTTCGTCTTCTCTAAAAAAAAAAGAAATTCGGAACCAGCTTTAATGTGTCATCATCATTTGTCAGGTGACAAGCGCAAGCTTAAAATACTTAACAGAAGAAGAAGAAAGAAGAAGAAAAAAACAATCGAGTAAGCATTCTTACTTCGATTCTCAACATTCTGCGAACTCAGTAGCTGCAATTAGCCCGTTAGAATTTTGAATTTTTTTTACTGCCGCCAGTCAAAAATATAAAAGGTACCGACTGCAGCGAAAAAACAGCAGGGAAAATTTTCACAAAAAAGCCTTTGGAATGTGGGAGTTCGCAGAATTGTATGAGAATCGAAGTAAACGAAAACAAAAGCTTACCAGGGACATTGATATGACATCTCGAAACTGGAACGAGTTTGCAGTCTAGAAAGGAAAAGAAGTATCATAACAAAAAGGTAGCTAAACATTTCGGTTTAGATTATGAATGTTGTTATTTTTTTTTTGCAGCACATATATTTCGTGTTTCCAATTGTTTTAGATTTCTTCCATCGAATTTGCAATGTCTCGATTATTGGTATAATGATTCTAAAAGTATACCAGAGAGAAAGAATCTGAGAAGAATCTCTCTTTCTCTCTCTCTCATCCATCTCTCCCTCTCATTTGGAACAAGTGAGAAATGAATTATCGTTTTTAAATAACGGCTCCCTAGTAAAACAAATTTGATCATTTGAAGGAATCCCGTGTATAAATAAAGTCAGTTCAGTTCAGTTCAGTTCAGTTCAGTTCAGTTCAGTTCAGTTCAGTTCAGTTCAGTTCAGTTCAGTTCAGTTCATCTCTCTCTATCTCTCTCTCCTACTAGTTTCTCAAAAAAATTAACGATCGCTAATGCATCGATATGAGATTCAATATTTATATTTTTGGACATGAACCTTCGCCATATTCCTACGCACACCAAACGTAACAATATAAAGCTCTGAGGGTTTGCCAAGCTTCTGGTCTTGAAAGTAATACGATATATTTTTTGTAGTTTCTAAAAGCTAACTTACCTCTACACTTATAAATACCAACTCTCATACAAATATCGTGTTGTGCAGGATTAAAGGATGTATACCACGAAGAAGGGCTAACATGGATGAAACGGACGAGCGCAGGCGGATTGAGAATATTCTCTGTGATTGATCTACGGTCGCAGTTGCCTTGTAGGGTCTTCCGAAATAAAGATATTTTATATTAGTATGAATAAACATTATATGGAGCACCAACCGTCGTACACTATGAGATGACCATGCTCTGCTCGCTGTTAAAAAATATTTCCATTTGCTTTTGACTAAAGTTTTGCATAACGTCCATTGCAATTAGCTTGCATGTAGACGATGGACAATATTCACAGCCCTTAATATTTTAAAAATCATTCGCGAACTGGATAATTTCCCATTCAAGGCGTTGCATTGTTCTGGATATTAATGCAATAACCCTGTGAAGGTAACGCTTGGCCAAAAGATTCTGGTAATTGTCACATATCGCATTTGACCGCATACTGGTTACCACTCTCCACCTTCCAGAGAGCTCTCACTTGTAAGCGGCCGCTATGTTGTATTTTCTTTAAGTTTATTTGACAAACTTCATGAAATTCAATAACTGAACATATTACTAAATTCAAACATGGCGACCGCTTACAAGTAAGAGCTCTCTAGAAGGTGGGGACTGGCAACCAGTATGTGGTCACGTGACATGTACAACAGTAATCAAGACTCAAGAGATTGCGTTGTATACATACCCTTGGGTATTTTTGCCAGTTGATATTGTCAACACTGAACTTAAGATCATATGTTGTAATCCAGTTGTCCCAGCGCTCCATACCCTGTGTGGCGACCTTACCAATTAGTGTTGGTGTACCGAGATCGATTGACAGGTATTGATTTCCATCTTGATTGACAGCGAACTTATGCTCAGCACACCAAGCTCCTGATGTCAAAGTAATGTAGGAATAACATTTTCGATTACGCATGTTTACAAGTATTTTGATTCATCTTATTTCATTGCAGATGAGAAAATGTAGTTGAGTAAGTAACATTTTATGTTGATGAACAAATTATGTACCTCTTATTTTCCCTTCTGCGATGAATATATGCGTTTGCAGGACGTCCAGTACGATATCTTCAACTTGTATTTAATAATATTAGATTTTCAAACTAACCTGCATTCTGTGTGTTGTTCAAGATGCCGTTGTAAGGTGCATGCCTGTATTGTATGACCTTGTCACCTGTGTCTTTAGAGTAAGTCGACGAGGCTGATAGCTGATGAGGTTCCAGCTTAATTAGCTCAAAACCATTGCCACATGCTAAAGGAATGAACAACAACAATTTCATTGATCTGACCAATAGCATTTTTCCCTTTTATATTGACAGTAGAACCAAAAATACGCCAGACAGAAAGGGATTTTCCTTAATTCGTATAGTCATTGAAGTTGTTACTGGACACTTGGCAGACTGGTATTGTCTAGCTCAGATGAGACTAGTTTGCTTTCTTAAAAAACAATGATCAGTTGCGTTAATTAACTCCCCGTTACACGGTGACTTATCTGTCAACGTTGTTGCGACACAGGTTGCACGGGTGGCAGCACGGTACTATGCTGATGCTATCATTACTGCAACTTGTCTCGCGACATTTTTTCCCCGCATTGCGCGGTATGTTACACGCTGCAATACTCCGTGCAACTTATGTCGCAAAGTCGTTGCAAGACAAGTGGTAGAGAAAATTGCGCCGTGTAACAGAGACTTTAGTCACGAATGGTTTGTTAGTATTCCCAAGAGAGTCAAACAACAAAGACATGTTGGTGGTATCAAGAATGGGTGTTAAAGATTTTTTTTTATTAAAAAAACCGTGATGTAACGTACAACCGAAGAATAACACCACCTTGGATGTGAAATAGGCAATAATGTAAGTAGTTTCTTCTTGGTGATATTCAAGTGCATGAAAGTTCAAGTAAACGATAACAAAATGACCTAAAGGAGCCCGTGCATAACGTACTTTTGAGATCTGGGTAGCCATAGACAGAAGGTTTGTTAGGTTTGCAATTGGTTTGAGGAGATGGCCATGGGGATCCCACTTCAGGCTTTGGAACTGCCGGTTTTGATTCACCAGGTTGAGAATCATTTGTAGACGGTCCGGTTTTGTTGGATGCCAAAGATGTAAGATTGTATTTTGGTAGCGTTAGGGTGGTATTGTTAATATTAGGAGTTGATGGAGTGGAATTTGATGGCAAAGGGATTTGTGTCATGGTGGCGTTTGGTGTAGAGGGTTCAGGAGGCAATGTTGCGTTTTGAGAAGATGGCAATGAGGATGCGTTGGCCGACGGAGTTTGTGGATTAGTAGAGTTTGCAGTTTGCAAAGTCGTAGAGGAATTACCAGACGAGGAGTCAGTTGCATTAGTTGAGTTAGTTGAGTTTGAGTTAGTTGCATTAGGCATTGATGATGAAGTGAGCGTTGAATTTGAAGACGGCGAGGAGGAAGATGTGGTAATTCCAGCATTGGAAGATTCGGCGTTTCCTGATGGATGAAGAGAAAAAAGTGTAACTTACTAATTATTCGCTTAGTTGTAGTTTGACGATTTTTTCTTCCTTCCTACCTCCCTTCCTACCTCCCTCCCTCCCTTCCTTTCTTCCTTCTTTCCTTTATCCCTTCCTTTCTTTCTTATACTTTTTAATGTCCATTTTTCGTTGTTGTTATTAGAATTTTCAAACAGAGTTGGATAATCGATCTATTGGTTAAACCAACATTCCAAAATGATAAACCCACAATAGTTAAAATGGCTGGAACGTTGCAATTACAATAGTCGTTTTTAAAAATGTCCAACTGTAGATATCCACTGTTCGTGCAGACCTTCGCTTAAAAGCCAGGCCTTTCTGTGCGCATTAATATATGGGAGGTTGAGTCCTGCGCTCATCTCACAGTGTCTAACACATGCATTCCAACAAGTAACTGCTATTGCAACCGTAATATGAGAATCATGTATTACTTACCATAACAACATCATCATGCAGTAGGTTAGATCATGGGTTAGGTGGTTAAATCGGTTATTGGGTTAGAACAAAATGACAAAGACAAATTCAATTAGTATAATGTAAAACCAAGGATGCATGGTATACATTTACAAAATACAAATTAAGACATTACTAAGATTAATAAATTAGTTTTTTTCATGTGCATGCAATCCCTATTTTTCGGATATTTATGGGAAGAGGGGTCACCAATTGACGATTTTAGATATACATACATAATAGTTTCAAGTCGAGATTGGAGTAAACGCGTATGATAAATTATAGTTTTGCTATGTGCAGCAACTCCAACCTCGACTTGAAACACTTATTCGTGGTCACTCAATGGAACTGTAAAATGGTCTATTCAGCTTGGTGTCATAGAAGTGAATAGATTGCATGCGTTTCTTCATCTCCCTCCCACTAAAATTATCTTCTAAATTCCAGTTTGATTATGGAAAGTGTGTCACAGATTTGTTAGCCAGTGGCTGTTAAATGCTACCCTCGTAAAAAATATCTTAACAATACTCGTACGTACTTTCGGCTTTTAAAAGCTTAATTACGCAGGAAGAAATTATTTCATTGTTAAACATACTTTCGTTTATTTCATTCTGAATCCATCAAGAGAAAAATTATCAAGATGAAATGAAATCAAGACGAAGAATTAACCGATTAATTCCATAAAATATTACTAGTTTTAAGAAGCTTGAATGAGGCAATAAAACATTTTTTTATAGTAATTGCTATACCCTGCAACTATGTCTCAAGAGCCAAACTTATGGCAATAATTATAAATTTATAATAATCATAAAATGTACGTTTGTGTCCAGGTAGCTATTTATCGTCATGGCCGAAGTCATTGTCAATTTATATCGTGAGTCAGTGAGCCATACCTGGGCAGGGCTGTACGCTACATTCTCCAGTTTCAACAGTGCTTTCTGTACAAGGTAACCCACCGTTTTCAGGCTTTGGGTTGTTACAAGTACGCATGCGCACTCTTGTTCCAGTTCCACACGTGACGCTGCAGGTAGACCAAGCTGACCAGACTGACATACCACCATTTACTATAAAGACAACATTGTCACTTGTTAGATATGAAGCATATATGAAACACGGGTAAGGAAGGGCTTTGTAATATATGATCAGTCACGGGCGGATCCAGGGGAGGGGTGCAGGGGTGCGAACTCCCCTGAAATGAGCGATTTAGGATAAATTATGCCTTTATTATTATTATCAATTTTTGACCCTCGAGTCCTGAACATAAATGGTGCACCCCTCCCTGACAAAATCCTGGGGGGTCACCCCTCCCTGAAAAAATTCCTGAATCCGCCCCTGATGATAAAAGGATAATGAACATATTCAAGTAATGCAAAGAAGAGAAGAGAAGAGGAAACATAGAAGTTCTACACCCAACATTTCAACTCACCGACACAAGTTTTCTTGGCAACTTCTTTCGGTTTAGCAGAAAGCAGGTCATCATAAGTTGTACTTTCAAAGATGTGGTCAAGTGGAGGATTGCTGGTTAGGATATTGAGCTCCGCATTAAAAGCGGTGGTCTCTTCTGTTGGAAGACCTTCCGAAACTGAAGCTGCGTACACAGCAACATGAGCAGCTTGGAGGTGAGTGGCTGGCTCCTGGATCAAGTCAGTCGCATTGATGCTCTTTCCCTGGGAAACAAAGAGATCCGTAGACCGACCACCAACAACGAATATGGCCACTCGACTTGCCTTGCGAAGAGGGGCCTTATTGAATACATCTGCTGCTTTAGTAATAGCAAGGTCAGTACGTGTAGACCCTGACTTGTAAAAGATACTTCCAATAGCATTATCTAAGGTTGTATTGTCGTGAAACGAGCTCAGGGCGATTGGAACCTCTGGGACAGAGTGATATTGGATAACGCCAAAACGTGTGTATTTGACGTCGAATTTCGAGGCAACTTTCTTGGTGAAGTTTAAAACTTTCTCCCAGTTAGCTGCACCGACGCTTTCGGAACTGTCAAGCACGAATAAAAGGTCCATTGGCTTCTGACATAGATCTAAAGAAAATGATAGCAATAGCTGAAGTGCTTTTAGCAAACGTCGAGACATTATTGTTAGTCAAAATGCATTTGAATTTGTATAAATAATATAATTACAAACGAACCCTTTTCAGCACCCCCAGACAACGCTGCAACACGTTTAAATATCCTTGGAAATTCATCTGAAAAAAATCATAACAAAACATTCATAACTTATTGAAATTTATATAATAGTTGCGATATACTACGCGCGCTTTGATTAGTCGAGAGCCGTGTGTTATTATAGTACAGAGGCACACTTGACGTCACAGATCACAAATTCTCTGAAAAAAATAATATTTTTATTATATAAAAGAAGTAGATTCCATTTTTCAGTGTGTCTGTACTCTAATAGATGCACAGAAGACATCAAAATGTGGTGAGAATAGTCACGCACTAGACTGCGTCTCGTGTGTACGTTTTTGTTCTTGACGTCATCTGTGCATCTATTAGAGTACAGACGCACTGAAAATGGAATCTATTTCCGCATGAAATATGTTGCAAAAATATATCAATAAGGCTAGGGAGACAATAATTAGGAAGTTGACATCAATAACATAAATAACCTTAATTCAAGATTCATTATATATAAGAAGGAAAACTGTCCTCTGGCTCTTATATAGAGCTTTTTTCTTGAATTTATTCTCGTAGAAATTTTGCACTTTATCATTTGTATTAGTATTATCATATATTATTACCATTATTATTATTTTTTAATATGGGGATAAAAAACTATACAATATGTTTTCGCCTTTACAAGAATTCCATGGCTAAGAAAATATAATTCTAGTTTTTGATGACTTAAGGAAGCCGTTAGAATTATCAAAACCTAAAGCCATCGCGATGTTCTTTACTAATACATAATCTTCGCTGGAAAATGAAACAAAAACTATTAAAAAACTGGCCCATAATTTTGGCAAAATATGATTCCATTTCCCATTCAAGATGTTGGTTGATGAAATGACATTTCATTCCAAGTGATTCATGTAGTTTTTGATATTTTACCTGTAGCTAGACATCAGACATTACATGCTTTTATGTTTTAAGATCCCTCTGTCTTAGCCAACTAATTTGTGCACGCTATATTCCTGGCTTTGCTTGTTGTTATTTGTCTTTTATATGTGACAAAAACTACCATTGTAGCTATAATATATTCAGATTGGCCCACTTTTTCGAAAAAACGATATTTTTTTAAATTCCAGTTTACTGTCAAAACGCTTAACTACCCTTAATTTAAAAAATGTCAAATATTTTTGGCGTCTGTTCTATTGTTACTTTGAAAAACTGTATACTGCCACTGAAAGCCCCTTTTTTTTGAAGCTGGATATATTTCTAGTGTCAAAACACTACATAGTTATGACGATACAATTGAGAAGTTAGGCGGGATTGGATTTCTTTATCATTTCATATAATTTCAAATAACTATACCATTAACAAACAACACAAGTTCCAAATATAATTCTTACCTTGTCTGTGATGAAATTTTGCGCAACATCCAACTAAAAAGGAAGATAAGACCAGGACGTAAAGTACTCTTGTGAGCGTCATTTTTTTACAAAGTATATTTCACTAATTTTCACCTCTTCCACTAGGAACTAGTGGGTTTGATCTCTCTTGATCCGTAGGAGCTTGGATCATCGATTAAGCGTAAACAATGACATAGACTGTTTTATTATTCACGTCAAGACTTTTGACATTAGCTCTCTTCTGCAATGAAAGCTCACCACGTTGGAAAGTGCACTCCAAAGCGTATCGGAAAAGAAATCAGCATTTAGGAAACTTTCTTTTAGTGATCCGAAAATGCTCAAGCAAATTGTTATTTTCTAAATAGAATAAATTTTTATCGATTCAATTCTTATTTCAAGGGTTGTTTTGAATTTTACCTGCCAGTACCTGTAGATTCTGCAGTTAACTCATAAACATTTAGACAAATTAGGATGAACAATGATAAATCAGTGATCCGTGAGGTTTTTGATAAACTGTTCCATTATTTGAAATTAGAAATGTCATTAGATTTTATCAAAGTAACTATTACATCGTGTTATGATATTTTCGCTCCCCCTAGCTATCACTTTATTACTTTACTCGTTTGGAAATATTGCTTTTTTTTTACCTTAAAGTTGTTCTTTTCTTTAGCTTAAAGTTAACATTCAATCACCATGGCGATAACATGTTGGCGGGAGGTTCCATGTTCTCGTTTATATCATCGCAATGATCTTCGCGTTTTTAGTTTATCTTTAGATTAAATCCAGATCATTAAGAATATTTTTCCCTACTTTTGTATATCTAATAACAGTTTAAAAAAATATAAAAGATTAGTATAAAAGTACTTGGGGTATAAGGGTTGAAAAGTGTTAAACCTTTAGCAAGTCCTACGGTCAGCCTCGAAACTCCAAAGTTCAATGAAGAGTAAAATCCACCTGTTGAGAGGTCATTGGTCGAGTAACTTTGTCATATAAGAGATATCATAAGTTAGAGATCACAAGTATGTAACACCTATTGGTATCTTAAAATGTAGATGTTATTTCAATGTGTTCATGACAACACCACTGCTTTTATCTTCAACCAGTGACTCTAACATCTGTACTTTTTTTTCTACATACGTCTCCAGTGGTTTAATCAGTTAAGTTCAAGGACTTTGAAAACGTCATGTTTAGATTCGTGATGGTTTGTGCAATTGTGCGATGTATGAATATATCTTTGTATGCTCCCCACCTTTAGCTCCCCTCCACCTCCCCGACATTCCACATTCAATATATTCTTTTAAGGTAGTAAATCAAAGCAATTTTCTTTAATTAATAATCATTTAAACAAAAGTTGTCACAAATGTATTGTCTAAGTCATAGGTTTTTTCTTCTCTTGAACATTTTGATATATAAATAATTGAAGAAATAAAAATAAATTGCATGCAAGATACATTTGGAAATATATAGCCAACCATGAGGCATCATTATAATTGTTATTGTAGAATATAAACGTTATTTTTTAAGAGCTTTGTTTTAATAATTATGTCAACTTTGCCATACTTTTCCGCGCCAGCGATCATATTGTCATGTAGCTGGTGAGATTAAGTGTATAGATCATGCATCATGCACTTCTTCACCACGTAATTTCGAAAGCCATTTTGTATTTAGGTATTTTTATAGTGTTGAGTGCATTAACAATTATAGCTTAATATTATGCAGTACGGTATAGTGAGATCGATTTACTAAGCGTTCCTCAATCCATTCTCCGATTACTTGTCCCTCTAATTTGTTTTCATTCAATCGATTGTAACTTAAAAGAACTAAGTCAAACCGATGCCATCAAAAGCCCTTACCACTTTTTTTTACAGGAGAAGCAAGGACTTGAGATGTGGGAGTTACCGTAACAGTAACTGTTACAGTAACAGTCCCAGCGGTTGCACTTACAGGCTGGTTGGATGTTATAATCGATGACGTCCCGCCAGTCTCTGTCAAAGATGGTGTGCTGGAGAAGGATTCGCTAGCTGGAGTAGCTAGTATTGTAGATGTAGTTTGACTGGAAGTTGTAGGCGTCATGGATTCGCTTGCGGCAGCTGTAGTCTCTATCGAGGATGTTGAATAGCTCGATGGTGTGGGTGTTAATGATATACTGGTTGTAGAAGGCGCACTAGATGGGGCGGAAAAAGATTGGCCAGTTGTAGCAGTTACGGTTAATGAGAATCCGATGCTTGATAGTGTAGTGGTCAAAGCAAGAGCTGCGCTTGCTGAAGAAACCTCTGCAGCAGATGTAGTTTCCATGGAAGATGCTGAAGGTGGCAGGGACGTCCCAGTTGTAGCAGTTTGAGACAAAGACGTTGGCTGATTTGGTTGTGTTGTTGACAAGGATGCCCCAGCCATGCTCAGCCCTGTTGAAGATGGTCCCGGGAATAATGGTGTTGTAGATACGGGCACGCTGGCTTCCACAGTGCCGGTAGCAGGCAGAGTTTGGCTGGATGGAGTGAGCGACAATGATCCGCCTGCAGTGAAACTGACTGAGCCAGTAGACGCTACTTGACTTTGTGGGGTGGCCGATGTTGTCCCTGTCGGAGTTTGTGTAGTTGAGGTATGACGATTGGCTGGCGTGAATGACAAGGAGTTACTAGTACTAGGGGCCAATGTTAACGAAATGGTGGCGGGTGTAAGTGACTGGGATTTGACTTCAGAAAAAGGAACTTGGTTGGATGGGCTTGATGGCTTTGGTGAAAGAGGCATTGTCGACTTGCTAACTTCAACAAACCTAGTAGCTGAGGTTAGTCGAACTGGAGGCGTGGACAACAATGGCTCACCAGCCGTTACTGTAACCGTGATGTTGACAGTCGAAGTCATTGTTGCGATTGATGCCACTACAGGTGAAGATGAAGCATACTTTTTCAAAGTTTGCTCTTCGTGACCTGATAAAAAAAAACATAATGAGAGGAGTTCGCATGATATGATTTACTGAGCCTCCAGTGAAACTAATTGAATTATCAAATTCACCCTCAAGAAGAATGATCTCATCCATACCTTTACAAATCTTCATGCCGATTTTCAACATACTGTTGACGAGCTGATCAATGTTATTTATGTCGATAATTCTTGATTTATCTCCAGCAATCAAATCAAATACTTTATTATCAGAAGCTCCGGTTGAGACGCCATAAATCACTACATCTTCCCGACGTAAATTTTCAACGGAGCGAGCAAGTGATTTTAGCAAATCAGGTTGGGTCCCAGGCTTTTCTGAAGGTCCTGCAAAAACAAAAGTGAATGTCCATGCATCGATAAACCCCAACCATGATGACGATTTATACTTCTATCTATTCCAGAATCCTTTTCAAATTGCTTTGTTATTAAAATTTTCAATTCCTTCGCGAATACAAAAAAAACAATAGTTTGAATTAACGAACAAAAGCTACTTGAAAAGGATTCTCGTATTGATAGAAGTATAAAACGTCATCATGGTTGTGGTTTATTCACATATATACGATACTAGTAATCACATTAATCAATTATGTCTACTCATATACGCTTTTTGCAAAACAACATAAAAAAGTACACATAAGATGTACCAAACTCTAAGACCATTTGTGGAAGATCATCTAAGTCACAAGAAAATGGCTATTTCAAATACCACATTAGAGTATAGTTGTTGCTATTTTGTAATTCCAAGCACTAATGATATGCGTGGCTAATACGCTGTCTTTTCCTTCTTTTGCTATTGGTTCGATATTAAAATTTCTCATCATACGTAATTAGTTAAATAGAGTTGCGAGACTTGACTTTCCTTGAGAATTATTGGTGGGCTGGCAGCAAGTGGATCTTATTGGATCTGCTGTTTAATCAGGAATGTTCTATGCATTTTACAAACTTCAAAAGGTAAATTTTCCCGCCTTCCAATCTGATTTCGTTTGTTCGAAAAGCAATCTAAGAATTTATTGTTAGTCCAACCTTCTAGTTTCCCATCTGTGAATACCACCACCACCTTTGGAACACCACTCCTTGCTCCATTGAAAGGCGAGAACACATTATGAGGAAGGGCACTAAGTGCGCGGTCAAGTCTTGACCATTCACCATAATAATTCATGCCATCAATCAGATTGGAAATCTTCCTTCTGTCAGCACTACGATCAAACAGATAGTAGTCATCGACATTAGTGCTGTAGACAAGGATAGAAACGTGCGTTCCATCAGGAGAAACGTCCAGGTTATTGGTCAGATTTTTGGCAGCTTCTTTTATTGTTTTCCATCCGTCTGATGTTACGGTGTAGGATGAGTCAAACATCAAAGCAAGATCCATCGCATGATGACAATCTATTACGCATAGACAAAAGAAAATTGTCAATTCTTATGACAAAAATGTAGAAAATGACGTTGTCGTTGGCAAAAGAGAGCGCTTACTGCATCGGAATAATTGAAGGTATTTGCTTTTCGTGACAAGGCCAAACAATATGGAAATTAAAATTCAACACAGTTTCATCAACCAAATATGATTTATTGCCAAGCAAATATTAGAATATGGAAATTGATATTGGAAAGGAAGAAAGTCTGTCAGTTCCGGTGATGCTTCGTAGGATTTTTCATCGATTCAAGACAAGGCACTATTTCATTTTTCCATACCTTCAGCTATCCATCCATTCATCTAACCACCCATTCATGTAGTAACATACCTCTTGCAGTATGTCGAACTGAAACCTATTGTTTTGCCTTTCAAATGCAAGTTGAGCTGCTGTTCGACGTACTGCAAGCAGTCTTTTACTACATTCATATTTTCAAATATCCATTCTCCTATTCACTCTAACTTTGATCAGTACCGCTTCCATTTTTTTAGTTTGTTATTACGTACTTCTCCCTCGCTTCTCCTTTATTTTCAAAACCATACCTTCCTTAACTTTTTTTTTCGACTTCTATAACGTTCTCTTTCCAATACCCCATCCCCTCCTCTGCCATCTATCTCCCGCCTCGTTGGAAAAGTTCTGGTTCACTTGGCCACTTACCTCCACCTGCATCATTGCTGACCTCACCTGCACGGCCACCAGGATATTGTTCATCATTCCCAGGCTTATAATTAAGTGGTTCATACTCTACGCTATAATAATAACCTTCAAATACAAATTGAAAACAAATTAAACAATTAATCAAAAACGCATGCTTTAGCTTGAAGATAGAGAAAAGCTTATTGAA
>OCZR010536280.1:0-12849 GCA_900234385.1 Anemonia viridis | reverse complement strand
GTCGGGTTGTCGGGTAGGTGGGTTGTCGGGTTGGTGGGTTGGTGGGTTGGTTGGTTGGTTGGTTGGTTGGTTGGATATAACACAAACAAGGGAGTGTTTTCGTATGAGAAGGACGTGTGGACGACTGAAAAGGGAAAGCATTACGCCCGACCCGGCCGGTGGATTGGGCCGAGACTTGTTTCCACTTTTTGCGCACATACATACATTGACATACATTGGATGTTAAGAGGGCAAAAATTAATTGTTGTCTATATTGTCTTAGTTTTACCGTTTTACCCTTAAAGTGTAAGACCTTTTTTTTCACTGCGCTAGTTGGTTGGGAACCTCGTTCTGTAGCTAGTGGTGATGGTTTTGTTTGAGTTAACACTATTTTATTTACAGTTCATGGAGGATACGGCAACTGGTCATCATTCAGCAAGTGCAACAAAACGTGTGGAAATGAAACTCAAATCCGATACAGACAGTGTAATAATCCTGCACCTGAAAACCGAGGACGAAACTGCTTTGAGTTAGGGCCGGCGTATGAAGAAAAGCCCTGTAATAACACTCCATGTCCGGTAAACGGAGGGTACAGTCAATGGTCTGCGTATACTCAGTGCACAAAGTCGTGCGGAACGGGACAAAAGTACCGAGGAAGACAGTGCAACAACCCGAAACCAAAGTACGGAGGAGTCAACTGCTCAAGCCTTGGTTCCAGCTATGAGTCCGCTCCTTGTAATGTACAGCCATGTCCAGTGGATGGAGGGTATACGGAGTGGTCCAGCTTTAGTGAATGCTCAAAGTCTTGTGAAAATGGCACCCAGTTTCGTTATAGAAACTGTACAAATCCAGCTCCTGCTCATGGCGGAAAGAACTGCTCTAGTCTTGGCATAGATTTTATTATCATTTCATGTAATGAACATAAATGTCCAATCGATGGCGGATACACAGATTGGACGAATTTTACGGAGTGTTCAAAGATTTGTGGTAACGGCACAAAATTTCGGACTCGAAATTGCAGCAATCCTTTCCCACGGTTCGGCGGGAAGCATTGCTCTGTAATTGGGCTTGCAAAAGAAACTATATTTTGTAATACTGATCCTTGCCCGATAGATGGCGGATACACCGCTTGGACAAAATTTAGTAAATGTTCTAAACCCTGTGGAAATGGTACAAGGTTTCGGTTTCGAAATTGTACAAATCCTCGTCCTCAGTACGGAGGAAAGAATTGCTCTCGCTATGGAGACGACCTTGAGATTTTATTCTGTAATGTTCATGATTGTCCAATACACGGAGGGTATACCGTGTGGTCGAATTTTACTGATTGTTCGGCATCTTGCGGGGGAGGTGTTAGGAATCGAAACAGAACGTGTACGAATCCTGTTCCAATGTATGGTGGAAAAAACTGTTCACATTTAGGTGCGGATTTTGAAACTCAGGAATGTAACATCCACCCATGCCCGATCCATGGGGGTTTTACGTCATGGTCAAACTTCACAGCTTGTTCTAAAACTTGCGGAAATGGAACAAGAATACGAAATAGGACGTGTAGTAATCCTGCTCCGAGGCACGGGGGCATGCACTGCAAGGGAGAATTTGAAGAAATAAAAGATTGTAATACGTTTCCTTGTCCGGTTGACGGGGGGTACACACAGTGGTCAAATTATAGCAAGTGTTCCAAGTTGTGTGAGATAGGTGAGCAATTTCGGTACCGAAACTGCACTAATCCTATCCCACGTCACGGCGGTAAGACATGCGATGTCCTAGGCCCACCTATGCAAGTAAAGGTCTGCAACGAACATCCTTGTCCAATTGATGGAGGATACACAGAATGGACAAATTTTACCGAGTGCAGCAAATCATGTGGAAATGGTACGAGCAATAGAACTAGGACCTGTACGAATCCTATACCTCAGTATGGCGGAAGAAATTGTACAGATTACGGTAGTAGCTTTGATATACGGTACTGCAATGAACATCCTTGTCCAATCAATGGAGGGTACACTCCATGGTCAAATTTTAGTGATTGTACGAAATCATGTGGCAATGGCACAAAAAGTAGATTTAGAAATTGTACTAATCCAACCCCTATGCATGGGGGAACAAATTGTTCTCATTTAGGACATGAATTTGAAACATTTCCTTGTAATACATATTACTGTCCAATCGATGGAGGGTATTCGCCATGGACAAACTACAGCATTTGTAGCAAATCGTGTGGAAACGGTACAAGATATAAAACAAGAACTTGCGATCATCCAAAGCCGCAGCATAATGGCTTGAATTGTTCTCGTTTGGGACCAGCAAAACACGTTATACCATGTAATGTTTTCCCTTGCCCAATACATGGGAATTATAGCGTTTGGACCGAGTTTACACCGTGCGATAGAACATGTAATAATGGAACAAAGATTAGAACAAGAAAATGTAATCAACCCGTTCCGCAGTTCGGTGGGTCAAATTGTTCACTTTTAGGACCTGATATTGAAGTCGTTGAATGTTTTCTAAGGCATTGTCCTATAGATGGGGGGTATAGCAATTGGTCAGAGTTTGAACCCTGTTCTAAGTCGTGCAATACAGGGATTAAGAGCAGAACTCGAATATGTAATAACCCTGAGCCCAGATATGGAGGTAATGCCTGTGAAGTGTTAGGACGAGCAATGGAAGCGGTTGTTTGTAACGAACACCCATGTCCTATTCACGGAGGCTACACGCAATGGACAGAGTTCTCGTCTTGTTCAAAAACATGTGAAGGAGGAGTCAGGGTGAGGACGCGCAACTGTTCCAATCCTACTCCTATGTACGGAGGGAGAAGCTGTAGTGAAATCGGACCGAGCACAGAAAAGATCATCTGTAATAAGGAAAGATGCCCCGGTGAGTAAATATACCTTGCTCTATTGGCTGTTGACGCGTATTTTAGGAAGCATAAGATGATGGCAGCGCTGTTATGATGAATAACGGGAGCTTCGGTTCTTTTGTTTTTCATATCAATCTTCTTCCTTTTAACCTAATGTCATCAGATGGTAGCAGAAGTGTATCTTCTATTATTTCGCATGTTGATCCTCGGCGCTCCTTTACTTGCCTTTGACGTCATAGTTAACGGTTATTGAAATTGTTAGAGATGCTAATACATGAATTTTTTTTTTTTGGTGTTTAGTTCAGTTTATTCAGCCTATCCCCTAACATCCTTCAGCTAAGTAAACTTGTTTAACGGTTTTCCACAGATATCGTTTTCAACATTACCATAAATCTGACAAAAACAGAGTGGACGCCAGAGTTGGCAGACCCGGACACCCAAGAGTTCTATAACCTGCGCAGTGATCTAAAATTAACCGTGAGTTATTTAACAAATTGAAGTGACTTTTCCATGGTCCGTATTCGAACATAGCAATGATGTCAGATATGATCCAAACTCAAGTGGATCCACGTGGTTTCACTGCTAAGTTTGGATCATTTCTGGCGTCATTTCTACGTTCTATATGAGAAAAAAACATGGAAATGTCACTTCGATAAGACTTTTACCATAACAAAGACCAAAAAGAGATCTAACTATTCCTGAAAATGTTTGAAGATCAGACCCTTCAAGCGTGCGCGCTATTCGTCATTGTATGTGTCTGTCCGCTAATAATCGTACATGGTTCTCAGCCATTCAGCGAACGAGAAATCGAAAAACCTGAAATGTTTGTAGGTGTTGTTACACTCCACAATATTCCTTTGAATTTGTTCTGTTATTTTGAAGACACGAAAATATGCATTATTGTTCAAGCGCTGCCGCAAATGGTTCATGAAGGCAGATCTTATTCTATTTTTTGCCACGATTGCGGCAACAATTTCAAGGCGTTGCCTAGTAAACACCTCTAAATTCTCGGCAACTTGTTTCGCAATGTTTTTTTTATGAAAGCCAATTCATCGCGCGCATATATATAATTTATCGCCTCAGTCCATTACATTCAAATGTGTGACGCAAGTTGCATGAAACCCCCTAGTATGAAGATACCATGTCATCATGTTTTTATAGCCAAACAGAAACTGCATGCAAGAAATGTCGGTTGCAAGAATCATTCCCTAGTGTAACGCCACCTTGAATAAAGCACGCACTGCTACAGCTTAAACACTAAATGAGTATAAGCATGAATAGTGTGCGCCATGGTCAAGAGCAAGTACTACACTCGGTGCTTGTTTTGTTCTCTCCTGGGCTTTGAAGATTTTTATCCTGTACTTCAATCCCCATGACCCTGTAACACGCCGTCATTTTCAAAAAAACACTTTTTTCAATATCAAAATAGATATGGTTATGTGGTTCGAAGACAACATACTCGATGTAATGAATCATCAACTCGCTTGTTTTTACTTCTTTTTTGGTTAGATTAAAACGTTATATTTCAAGACTGACCGCGGTGGAGAAATCTCTAGAATTGACGTTGGGTTTAGGTATGTTAGGTATGTTCTAGAGGAAGTGTATTACCCTCGTAATATTTATAAATACGTTGTTTTTTTGCATGATAGCGCGGTCCATTATATGATCCATACATATACGCGTGCGAAACGTGTGTTGCCCATGCGTGATGTAGAGGCGTGATGTGCGTGCGTCATCCATGCGTGATGTACAGGCGTGATGTGTGCCATCCATGCGTGATGTACAGCGTGATGTGCGTGCGTCATCCATGCGTGATGTACAGGCGTGATGTGTGCCATCCATGCGTGATGTGTGCCATGTGTGACGTTTAAGAGAAGTTCTATTAATCGATTATTTTAAATATACTTTTAATTATTAATTATTTTTAGATATACTTAATTATTTGTAACTATTTATAATATTCTGATTCATATTCATATTCCACTATTTGTATTTGTAAAGCTGATATGTTTTTATCTGTTTCCAATAAAGACATTTATTATCATTATTATTATTCATCCATGCGTGATGTACAGGCGTGATATGGGACATCCATGCGTGATGTACAGGCGTGATGAGTTGCGTAGTGTACGTACAGGCTTGCTGTATGTCTGTCCTCCTTTCTTGATGTTTGTTTCCCCATGCAAGAGTTGTTGGGTGCATTGTGTCATATTATAAATCTTCTTTATTTCTCTAGAAAAGGCAGTGTAATAGCAGAAATTGTCATCAAGTACTACAACGATCATTACCAGGGTATCACCATGATGCATGATGCCATTTACATCAAGAAAATTCTTGGACAATATTCAGTAGAACCCATCAGCCTTTCATCTATAGACGGTGAGTAATAACCTCGGTTTGAAGCTTGGAAACAAACGACACGGCACTAGATAATCTAAACCTATCAAAGCACGCAAGATCAAAACTTTTTTCACAAAAAATGCCTGGGAAAATTATCCTTAATGTCTGTACCAACAAGATCGCTTTACAGTCACAACGTTCTAATTTTGCGCGAAAACTTTTTATACTGCTGGATATTAGCAGTCTTGGAGTCGTGCCGTATCTTCGAACTGTCTATATTTTCACTAGCAAAGCGCGCGGTTTTGAATCAATTAGCGAGCACGTTCATTGTAAGATTAACTACACGATGTGATTAGATGAATTGGCAAGCTAATGTTAGTAGAGTATGATTGAGCAGATCTTATATGAGTGTGAAAAGTAACGGCACATGGCGCGGTTACGGCGTGGATACGTTTTCGGTAGCAGCGAGGGCGTGGTCCATGCCGTGCCGTAAGTTTTTCATAGTCATACAAAAACTGCTGTATACCGCGTATGTTTTTTAGTCAGTATGTTTCTTAAACGAAAAACGCCTTAAATAATAGTTACTTACTTATCTTTGTATTTCAGTTCCTGTTCGAGGTCCTTCCAACCTCTTTGGCTACAACACCAGTTCCACAAGTGTTCTTCTCACTTGGGATGCAATTGACAGTGAATACACTAATGGTAACATAACCAGTTACCGCATCACTTATACTAAACTAGGAAAGCAATACCGAAAGCGTCGTGAGATTAACATCTTGTCCCGTACAAGAATCCAAGTACCTAATCAACTCAGTTATGAAGTTCAGGGCCTGGATAAGTTTACTAAATATGAATTTCGCGTGGCTGGTAAAAACAAGAGGGGAGTTGGATTGGATAGTGAGAGTATTACAGTAACTACAAATCAGCACAGTAAGTCATTTATATTAACCAGCTGGATCAAATAGAAGTGTATGAGGAAGCGTTATGATTCATTTGCAGTGGGTTATTCTTATCTGTAAACCAGTTTTCTAGCCACGTAGAGGTTATGGCGTTTGAATTCCTTAGTGTTCTGAATATGGACAGCAAGATTCTTAAGGATTTTATTGTTTTGTTTTGTTTCCATTTTTCAGGCAGTGCCTAGTATTTCATGCGTTTCTAGCACGGGATAATTGACAAGAGTATAAATTATATTTCCATTTCCATACTGATCTTAAAGTCTTTGTTGCTTAACAGGACCGCTACAACCTCCGCTACCTATTTCTGCTTCCAAAGAGACTTCAACCAGTCTAAGTGTGTCCTGGTCAGCCATACGTAAGGAGCACATTCCGGGTATTCTCAAGGGATATCGCGTGTACTACAAGCCTTTCAATAAAAAAGCTGCAATCACCATGTCTGTTACAGTCGGGGCAAACACAAAAGAAGTGCTTTTAACCAATCTTGACAAGTACACTGAGTATCAGATTGATGTATGTGGATTTACGGTTCAAGGAGAGGGGCCTACAGCTACTGCAAATGTTACGACCGATGAGGACGGTATGGATTATCACATCTTTATAATTACTTTACGCAAACATATTTCACTATTAATATTCTATGGAATATATTTCACTACATTTTGTTGTACTTAACACTGCAAAGTTGGGCGACTGACCAGTTTCTTAGTGTGGTCAATAGCGCAGCGCATTGTATTCAATTAATTTCTCGTACCCCATGTAACATGCGACCTTGCGCACAATAGCGCAGCGTAGTGTGACAAATTAATTTCTCGTACCGCATGTAACATGCGACCTTGCGCATAATAGCGCAGCGCATTGTAATCAATTAATTTCTCGTACCCCATGTAACATGGGATTTTGCGCACAATAGCACAGCGTAGTGTGACCATTTAATTTCTCGTACCGCATGTAACATGGGATCTTGCGCATAATAGCGCAGCGTAGTGTGACCAATTAATTGCTCGTACCCCATGTAGCATGCGACCTTCCGCATAATAGCGCAGCGCAGTGTGACCAATTAATTTCTCGTATCCCATGTAGCATGCGACCTTGCGCATTATAGCGCAGCGCAGTGTGACCAATTAATTTCTCGTATCTCATGTAGCATGCGACCTTGCGCATAATAGCGCAGCGCAGTGTGACCAATTAATTTCTCGTATCCCATGTAGCATGCGACCTTGCGCATAATAGCGCAGCGCAGTGTGATCAATTAATTTCTCGTGTCCCATGTAGCATGCGACCTTGCGCATAATAGCGCAGCGCAGTGTGACCAATTAATTTCCCGTACCCCATGTAACATGCGACCTTGCACATATAGCGCAGCGCGGCAGGGCGGAAAAACGCTAATGCATATACTTTTTCGCTTTTTTAAATAAACTGGCCCTGCAATTCCAAAACTTCGAGCTATTTACTTGTGTCACTGTTGCTCCAAATTTGTGGCAAAATTCTGGCAAAATTGAGTAAACCCACATGTAGATTTTCGAGGAAATGTCAGATTTTTGCTGATTAAAATATCAACTATCCCAAAGTACAAGGCTCAATATCTCAAATACGCATTTTAAAATTAATTTTTATATGTATTTCATATTTTTTTCTTTAGCCCCAAAAGAGCGTGTTTGCAAAATGCTGAGCTTATACACGTATATTTGGCCTTATAACGAGAGCACGAAAATCGTTTTTCCGCCCTGTCGCGCTGCGCAGTGAAGCTTATTAATTTCTCGTACCCCATGTACCATGCGTATAATAGCACAGCGCAGTACAACCAATTAATTTCTCATACCGCATGCGACCTTGCACGCAATAGCGCAGCGTAGTGTGACAAATTAATTTCTCGTACCCCATGTAACATGCGACCTTGCGCAAAAAAGCGCAGCGCAGTGTGACCAATTAATTTCTTGTACCCCGCGTGACCAATGTGTGACCCTTCCCACAATAGCATGTAATCCTATAACAGAGCACTGTAGTATGTTCCATTTCTCATGCCCTATACGGCCTTTTGACCGCGATAGCCTACTGACTTGTCATATCCTCATTGTTTTTATTCTTCTAGTACCAACCAAGCCACCGCAGAAGGTACAAGCGCACAACACATCCTCGACAAGCATATACGTTCAATGGGAGCCAATACCAAAGGGTTATATACACGGGATTCTACGTGGATATGTTGTTCATTACTTGGATGAGAGTCTTGGCAATGCAGACTGGAAAAATAATGTCACCATAGATGGCGATGTTAGATCCTGTGTACTCAAGAACTTACGAAAATTTACAAGATACGCTATACAAGTTCAGGGATTTACCTCTAAAGGCGTTGGCAAACTTAGCAAAGCGCTGAAACTGAAAACAGATCAAGACGGTATGTACTCAAATATGCACACCAGCAGCTCACCAAGGTCTTCAATACGAAGAAACAACTAGTAACAACAAATTCACGTTTTCGGCGTTATGCTTTCACGTGGTCTACATGCACGTGGTTAAGTGGTGTTAGGATCACGAAAATGTTCGGACAATGTTGTCGCTTTGCCACTCCATTTAACTAACTTTGGATGGAGTTATCAACTTCATTCATTCACTTTATTTCCCTAATAGACCTCAATAGTATTTCTTTTTGGATCCAAGAATAGATTTTTGGTGTTGCTTAGAGAATCAAATAAGTAATTGATGAAGAATTTTCCTTCAAATGTTAGTAAGCTAGAGTGACAAAGCGACGACATTGTCCGAACTTTTTCGTGACTGTAACACCACTTAGTCACGTGAAAGCTTGTCGCCGAAAAGGTGAATTAAGGACTGCATTAGGGATGTTAGATAATACAAAATGATAAATAAACTTTTTTCTAAAAACACCTTTACTAACGTTTTGAATCCATAGCTTTTGAGAATTAAAAACAAAAATATCGATCTTTTTCTCTGTTCTTTTTTAATAGTCCCCTTCACAGTTCCCTGCGCCATCTTGAAAGGTAGCCGTGCCTTTGCATCTAAATGAGACGAACTGTGAGCTTGCAGTTATAATAGATCAGGACCTTTCTTAACACCTTGGACAATTATTCAAAGTGTCTCTATATCATTGCAAGCTCACCGGTCACCTCGCTTCAATGCAAAGGCACGGCTATCTTTCAAGAGGGCGCAGGGAACTGTTAAGTGGGGTATTCAGGAAATGTGGAGCTAGTTTTGAAGAGCTACGATTCATATGATGGTTACTAGTCAATGTGAATAACAGTTTTGAAAAAGGGTCGACCATCTTTCTAATAGAAAGTCCCAAATTATTAATCAATTTTGAAACCCACTTGCAACAATTCATGAAAAATGAAAAATGTTTTATAATTATTTTTCAGTGCCTGATAAGTTCCCGGCAAATTTAACTGGCCTCAATAAAAGTTCCACAGCCCTTTACATCGAATGGCACCCACTTGAAAAACAATATTGGAACGGCATAGAACTGGGCTACAAAGTCTTTTACACTCCTCTTAAAGCAACCAATCAATTTGAGAAAACAGAAATAGTCGATATAAAGTACGATTTTACAACACTGGATCACCTAGACAAGTTTACTTGGTATAGGATTAAAGTCGCTGCCTACACCAGTAAGGGCCTTGGATTGGTATCTCCTGAAATCACTTTACAGACATCAGAGGATGGTAAGCTATCTTATATTGTTTGAAGTGCATTTGCATCCTGCAAGATCCTTTAGGCGTAATGTTTTCCGCATGCATGTTATTCCCTTTAGTATAATTTCTTTGTTTTGAGAGGAGACATGAATATGGATACAACCCAATCAACAACCCAAGAAACACTGATGACCCAACCTAACAAAATAAAATAGAATCAATAGAATGACACATGGTCTGAAAGGGGAAAACATTACACTCAAAGTAAAAAGGTGTAATCTCAATGCGAGTTGTTTAAAGAAGCATGTTCTCTTGAGATTGGAAGGTTTTTAATGTAAATTTGTTGCAATGTTTTGATTCCCAGATAGGGATATAGTGCGCAGAGCCATAGCGCTCTCTAGCTGTGATTTTGCGACCTCTACCCTGGTTGTTGCGGTTATATAGCAACAGTGAACGATTCCCTAGCTTGGCGCATGTGCAAAAGGAACGGCTTACGTGAACTTTAACTTCTACGACTTTAGGAGTTTTGTTAATGTTTTTCAGTCCCAAGCAAGGCGGCAATTGATCTCAAAGCACGACATACCAGTCATACAAGCCTGTTTGTAGAATGGCAATCAATCCCCAAAGGTTATGTTCACGGGATTCTGCGAGGTTTTCGAGTATACTTTTGGGAAGTAAACAGAACACCCAAGAAAATCCAGACAAAAGGAGTGCCAGCAGATGCAAGAAGTACCGAGTTGACAGATCTGTTGATTTACACCGAGTATGCTTTGGAGATCATTGGCTTTACCTCTGTTGGAAATGGGGCTGTCAGCAGGACTGCTTATGCTAGAACCGACCAATATAGTAAGGATTAGATATAATAAAACAAATCGAACATAAATCTCTTTATTTAGCGTTTTCACTCTAATTGGGGACACTTTTCACTCTCACACACACCCTCGATTAACTATGCATTCACACTACACCACTACATTCAATATTCCAATACACACAGCCCAGAGCTCACTCGTTGATGTTTAAGGAGGGATAAAACCGAAGTATCGAAAGCCCTCTTTTCAAAGGAGAAAACAACACATCAAACAAACTCAATTCACATATTCGACCGCAGGGCTCGAACCAGCGACACGAGATTTTGGACACCCAAAACGCGATCTCTGTTTATCAGTATATCATAACTTTTATCTTATACTAACAAGGATAACCGTATGTTATAGCTCCAGGAGCACCACCAGTCAACCTTCGAGCTCCCAATAGAACAAGCCCAACCACGATCGAGGTCAATTGGGATCCAATACGTAACCCATACGATGTCCATGGCATTCTTCTCGGATACCGGGTATTCTACACTGCAGTAGCTTTATCCAATCATCCCTTCGACCAGGCAATGCCTACACTAAGCGCCACTTTGGCGAATCCTCCACGAACATCTGTGGTGCTGCGCAACTTAAGCGCGTTCACCAGATATCATATCCGTGTACTGGCGTTCACTGTTAAAGGTGATGGTGTTAAAAGTCCAATCGTTGTCGGAGGTAAATATTAGTAAAAATGCCTCTTGAGGCCATATTTTCAATTATGATATACAGCTATTTCAAAAGCGTTGGTGAATAAGGTTTTGTTGCGATAAAACTTCCTAAGGATCAAAAATTTCTGATTTATTCTAGAAACGTGTAACTGTCACAGAACACTTCACACCAACTGGTGGGCAAGTCCTCCATACGTCGAAACCCCAGGCTCACTAAACAACTCTGGTATCATCCCTCCAATCCTAGAAGACGCAGTTAGAATATGCTGTGAAACATGCGCCGAGTTTAATACAACAGTCATTGACTTTAACTGGTCTATCACCAAGAAGCGCGCAATGAAACCAGGGTTACAAGAATTCCGAGAGAGCATTGAAGATGCGGAGTTTAGTTTTCCTGTTTATGGATTCATGGATCAAAAAGTGTACTCAGGATCGTACGGTTTTGCGCCGTTAGTCAATTCTCCAGGAGTTGCCTTGATTGTTATCGGGGATGAAGAGGGTGCTGCTGCTCGGATGCTAATCAAGTCTATCATGCTTTGTTGGCCAATTGTCTTTCTTGATATCATGTTGCTTTGGGTTCTCAGTATCGTCATATGGTTTGCGGTGAGTAGAAGGCAGTTTTCATGAGGTCAAACCGTATATAAAACCACAGCAGCCAAAACATTTATTTTGTAACTAATTGAAATCAATTATTCAATTATGTCGATTATTATTGCTGAGGGGAAAAACCGTAATGGCGAGAACCGCGATATATGCCATAATCACAGTCATACAAATGTCTGCAAAATTGTCAGTTTTCCATCCAAGTTTTCTCTGCTGATATAACACCTTACATAATGAGTCTTCTAATTTGAGAAGTCTTTCCTATGCACAATCACACTGTACAGCCATGCTTTTTATTAAATGAACATCTCTCTTTTCTTTTAGGAAACCTTCAACAATTCACGTCATTTTCCTCATAATATGCTGCAGGGTACATGGGAAGGAATGTGGTGGGCCTTTGCATCCATGACAACACTAGGGTAAGAACACGTATTGTTTATTAGACATAAGAGATTATTATAGAAGATCCTGGCCGCCCCGCGCAGGACGGATTCACTGAATGAAAGCGCTGCAATATCCATCCCCTGAGCAAAGGTTCTTATGCATGAAGGTAGGAAACGACCATGAAAAACTACATTTTGTCGCGCGCAGTAATTAATATTCTTCATGACAACTTTTTATCTCGTGAATCCTTGTTACCACTCTCTAAACGACTATATCCAGTCGCGCATTACATCGTATTTGAATGTTATTTTGCGCTTTATATGCAATGAATCATTATTAAATAATAGATACGATCACAAGTACTAGTTCGACGTCTTAACTGGGCCTTAGAATCTGGAATCCAGCATTCCTTTACATGGGGCACACGTTTTCGATTTCTGGAGGCGGTCGATCTTACGAAACCTTTGACTGTATTATCTTCTTTACTATAGTTATTGTATTATTTGTGAAGAGGAGAATTCGTATGGTGTGAACTAAATCAGAACGAATTTAGTTTCAAGG
>OCZR010534175.1:1157-14626 GCA_900234385.1 Anemonia viridis | reverse complement strand
CAAGGCATCCTCATCTACCATGCAGCACCCCTTAAGCATCATGAAGAAAATCCTGGATCACCCCTGCCCTGGTATATTATGAGGCGAGAGGTGACCAAGCTATATTGCAAATCCTAAATTGCATTCTGATTGGCCATATATGAGCTACTCAAGATCTAGATCTAAACAATCCCTGATGGACAAGTCAATCCTAGCAAGAAAATACAAAGTGTCTGCCAATCTAGGAAACTTTCTTTGGTGCGCATGTGCTAGGTAATTAAACTAGGGCTAGGCAACATCTGTCAAAATCAATTACATCAAGATGTTCCATAAATTAAGCAGTTTTCCAAATTTGGTCATGCCTGGTACCAATTTCTGGTTAAAACTGGTTTTAGAACCTGTTTGCATGATTGGTTTGTCCAAATTTGTGGATGATGGTATATCAAAGAAAACGGCCTGGATCAGCAGATCAGGCTTCCTATTTTCTATGAGCCTGTGCGGAAGCCTCTCTGCTAGCAGGGAACGTACTCTATACTTTAAACAACTAGTCTTCTAATTGCCCTTAATTATGAGCTATGCATGGTAGCACACTTTGTTGAGATCTGAGATATTATATAATTATATATATAAATTATTTTTATTTATAAAATATATTTAGTTTAGTAGAAAAAAGCAAAAATAGCACATTAAATACTTAGTAATATAATGAACCCATATTTGCTATCGTTTATTTGTTTATTTCCAGATTATTAATAAAGTAAGTGATTTTATAGTTATGCATTGCAAACAAAATGATGTTAAAATTTAAGGCCTACTTAATTACATGCATGGTCATCATATATATAGGCAGCACATGCATTGCTAACTACATGAGGGCATTTCTCAAGGCAGCTAGGGGCGTCCCCAGGATTTTTTGAAGGGGGTGGGTTCCACTTTCCCCGTCCCTACCCATAAATTTCTGGAGGAGCCCTAAAGTACCAAAATAAACAAAGAAGAAAATGAAAATTTAGGGGGTTCCGGAACCCCTGGAACCCCCCCCCCCTGGGGACGCCCCTGGATAGACACATCAAGAGTTTTGCAATACACATGCCCACATGATGAAAAAGTGAGATGGAATTTTGTAAAACCAGCTGGATTATTAATTATTTTAATTTTATTTTCATTAAATGCGCAAATTATATTATAGCATATTGTACAAAATACCATCCCACACTTTCACCATGCCACTTGTGCATGTGCTTAATTAAAGCTATTAGTGCAGAATTCCTGATATATGTGTAGCGAAGAAATATTTGCTAACGCTATTTTTGTTTTGAAATAGTGCCAATATGCCTTGAAAAATGAACACATGAGTTAAGATAAGGCCTTGTGATATTATTTTGAATGCTTGCACTATATATATATACCACCATTCAAAAATGGTGTTTGCTTCTTTTAATCATGGATACAATTTTGATACTGGAATCTAATTCACCACCTATATATATAATTACCTCTCATATTCTAGAAATGACCAAGAAATATTTCATCAGCTGGTCATGCAATTTAAATAATACAGATACCAATAAATTGAAAATAGTTGTCAACGTTTTGAACTTTTAAGTCCCTTATCAAAAGAATGCAAATGCTATCTGTCAATTGCAAGGTGCAGTACGTGGTGACGTGAGTGGTGCGAGAGCAATCATGAAACTCCCTTTTTAATTTTTTGTGATTGATATCTGTGATGAACAAGTTCTAAACTTCAGGAATTGGCCATTATCATCGATCCATTTGTAATAGATGTGAACTAGCTAATGTACTGTGCCAAGACCCTTGACATTTATACTGCCATGTCTGCATAAAGACACATAAAAAAATAAACCATGTTTGATATATGAAAATTCTAGGACAATATAACCAATTCAAGGCTCTAGCTCTCTGGCCTGCATGTGTGCGATCGTATCCATAAGAATGTCAAAATTGCAATAAACCTCCAAAATTAAAAGAATTGGAAGATATCATGCTGTATACGTATATAGTTAACAAACAACACAGATTTTTCTGTGCTCCGTTCAGTAATAAAGCACACAGGATCAGCGGCATGAAAGAAGTGTGAAAAGAAACATGATGGTCTATATATAGGCAAGTGCTTCTCACACTTAACTTCTTGAGCGCTTTCTGCACTTCTAAGTGCTTTATTATATTACTGAATATATGGAGCATGGAAAAATATGTGTTATTCATTTTATTGTATAAGCCCTTTTATACGGTTTAAGAATCGTCTTCATGCAGTGCGCATGTGATTTTATCCCGAATTTCACAACTTCTTTTGTTGAACCTTTTTTGTTCCTAATTAAACAAAAAGAAGTTGTGAAATTCGGGATAAAATCGCATGCGCACTGAAGACAATTCTTAAACAGTAAAAGGGCTTAAATAGAAACGAAAAATATCAGTTATATAGTCTTCACCTGCAATGCTGTTTTCTTTAGACTTTTTAACAAAGTTTGCAGCGTAATAAATAAATAAGTTCTCAACCATTATTAGCACATGTGTATTATCCAAACTATAATAAGGTATTGTCCAGTTCTAGTGAACTGACTATTATATGCTTCAATCTTTACAATATTGCCAAATGGTAGTATAACCCCAATAATTGGTGGTCCACATGTTTGTACCATGAAGTACTATATGACTATGAAATATGAAGTACCAATATCAAGTCTGAATCTTAAGATATTGAATGTTGGCCACGCTGCAAGAAATGATGATGTCCAACTATTCTAGCAAATAGAGAAAAGCATGAAGATACAAGCTAGCTAGTCTACAGCAGGAAGCCAGAGGGATAAGAACAATAGCTGTTCAGTGGCTAGACATGTCGCAGACTAATTGATATGTTAGTACCAGTCAATGTGACTTTTAACCCTCTAAAGCTAGATCAGTGACGCACTTTGAAGGTGAGAACTAACTTTCTATCTTTATAGCTTTCCTCTCATGCACCATGGTCAGGCAGAATAAATTCCAGACATTGATTGTATAGGATTCACAAGTATAATATATTGCTTTTCTTTCCACTGTATTGAGGACATTTTACTAGGTTATGAATTCTAAATTCTTACTATATTATAAGTGGGTCACTGAAGTTTGAGACACTTTGTCCAATTTTTTGAAAACTTATTCATTTGTTTCAGAGAATATTTATTGCACATTTTACATTCATCATTTTATTGAGAAATGTGTAAGCTATAAAACAGCCAAACCAACTATAACACTAGAGGCTTTAATTCCATAGGGGTAGTGCCATATATCTTGTATAAAACTGAATCTATACCACAACATATATATGAACATAATGCATGCGTTGTAGGTTTAATTGGAGTTTTAAACATTATAAAAACAAACGCAGATATATAATAAATTCATTAAAGCTAGGAATGATTAAGTTTTCATAAAATAATAAAAGCCTACGGTAATTTTCAATTTGTTACGCACGGAGGGGTACCCACGCAGACCACTCCCAAACCAAGTGAGGTACAACCGTTTTTTTCACCCCTCTCCGGCTACCTACCAAATACCATTCGATATTCTTGATTATTCGAAAATATTTTACGCACAATTACCAAATATTCTCATAATCAAGCAGGAAGAACTTAAGCAAGTTTTATTGACACAAGAATAAAGTGTTTTCACATGAAACCGCAGATCAGCAAATACACGAGGGAGTAAGGGATTTCAATGAATCAAGAATCTATTAAATTGGTTGCAAAAATATGCAATCAGTCTTCCGACCGCAATACGGCAAGCCCTTCAAAATATAAACAAGAATTACCACTTTAAATCTTATCACATGGCTTCCATGTTCTAAAGAAATAAATGAGTAACAAAAGATTTGATTCTCTGGCTTATATTTTGGAATGTATTTATTTTAGGCGCATAGCGAGAGCGATACGAAGTTCCGATTCAAGTATTCTTTCAGCATTTGTCAAACAACCGTGATTTCGAATCCAAATCCTCTGTTTCAGTGGCCATTCTCACTTTAAATAGCCAAACTAAAGATATACCAGTAAAAATCCAAGCCTTTCATGTACTGAATATCTCTAGAATTCCAAGGAATTAAAGTGCTTTGCAAAGGACAATGAACACAATGGCAATGAAGGATCAACATGTGACTCGATCGCCATCAACCAACACTACTTTCATGCTCAATTTTATGGTCAATTCTGCTACAAGATCGTCAAGATTCCGCAAATAAGAAGGGAAAAGATAAGAGATTTACTTGACATAAAAATATTTCTTACCTCAGTCCCCTGTGCTTTGCGTTTTTTCTTTTTGTAGTTCTGTTTGTATTTATTGTTTCGGTGTTTTCGGCACAACGAGGTTCGTGCTCCCACAGTAACATCGTTGCATCCTTCGATTTGGCATCGTCGTTCGTTCTCTGTCTGCTGCACAGGGCCTCTATTTTCCATTCTACAAGGCCTCTGGCTAAGAAAGCAATACCTGTTGAATCCTAAAGATTTTTGCTTGAATCCACAACACGTGGTAACACGTTTAGCAAAAGCCCAAAATCTGAAATGAATGAAAAAGTTCAAAAAGTTTGCAGAAAATCACAGAAAATCCCAGCCGGCGAACTAAACCCAACATTGCCCAAAACATCTTACCCAAGCGTCCAAGAAAGGCACTGCAAGGCAAATGGGTCTGTAGGACCCGTTGTAGAAGGTAAAATATATTTTATAGGAAAGAGTAACTGTAACCCTGGTGCTCTCTGCGAGCCCCATGCTCCAACAAAGCCCCAAACGTCATGCAAATGAATGAATGAAATTACCTCTCAAACAAACAAAAACTTTAAATATTTCAAATCTTTCCCTATGAAGCAAAAATCATTCTATATAACATGTATAAATATTCTGTTATGATAGCTTAATATTTTGTAACCAGTGTTATCACGCGAAGCTAGGAAAATTGTCTTATTTTGGTGTTGCTTTGCGGCGACCCAACCGTATGACAACAAAAACGATACCGGAAATGTCACCAAATCCAAAGTGAGGCTTCGACGAATTTTATAAATAGCCGGAGGACAGTTCCACCAAAAAATATCCAAAAATCTCCATATGTGTAATAAATATTTCTCTTGAGAGAGAGCTGAAGGACATTATTTTTTACTTTTAATAAGAGCAAAGCTTAATTTTTTGAAGTTGCGACTTCGTTTCCGGTTTTTCAACAGGGCTGTCACACAACGCTTAAGAAGTCACGCAAGACCTTTTTCCAAAAATCTTGATATAGTGATTTTGTTAATGAATTACATTTAAAACAACAGCGTTTTAGGAGTGTTTAAGCTGATATTATCCCGCCCTCAATCAAAATATTCCTGAATCATAAAAATGGAATTTAAGCTTATGCTCGCATACTCCCCCGCAAACTAAGTCACTGTGCTCTGTTCCGGGTTTTTGATTATTTATACGCACGGCCCTTTTCCTACTGCAAAACTGAAATCCACTCCACATGTGAATAGGGCTCCTTGTCACCATATTTCCCATAGACTATTGTTTAATACTGGCAATAATGATGTTACTAAATGTGACAATGGCTCAAAATAGGCAGCCAACGTTCACATTGATTAAATGGCCAATGTTGGCATATCTCATACACGACACCTGTGGTAGAAGATAAAACAATCAAACGAGAAAAAAATTACCATTCGTACTAGACTCTGCGCTAGCCACAATATTGACTGATTTGGTCGATTTTAGAATATGAATACAATAATGATTAAGAGAGGATGTCTTTTCTCTCATTTTGTTTGATTGTCAAAATTGTTAAATTCAGATAAATTTATTTTTGCCGGTGCGTGAAACGCCGTGATAGTAATCGAATCGGAGTCTACGAAAGAGTGTATCGCCTTGCCTCACGTTAGCGGCTTTGAGTCCATTAACGCACCTCAGTATAAGTAAATTAATTTGAAGTAAATTATTTTTAAAAAGATGCTTTCCATCTTTATCAACATGACAACTTTTAACTCATGATTAATACATCATTTCACTTCCTTGTTTGGCGTGTTTTAGGTTTCCTGGTTGAAGGAATGAGCTGAGTTTCGGCTGTCTAGAGGCTTTCATTATCTTTTTTCTTGAGAGCAAGGGCATACCGCCGGCTCCAGTAGAGAACACATTAATCTATTGACGATGTTACGGTTTAAATTCTGTGACGATAGGATTGGGTACGTAGCAGCAAGAGCGGATATTGGCAAGTTATTGCGTCTCAGTTGGTTTCAAAATCCCTATGATAATGGTCCGAGTACATTTCACTCCCCTTTTCTCACCATCTTTTATATTTTCTCGGCCACTTCTTTATTATTATGCAGCCATCAATAACAATGTCGTTTCTTTATTTTCTTTTCTCTCTCTTTCTCTCCTTTTTTTCCCTCGCCTTTTTCGTTTTTATAATTTTAGTTTTCAATCAAGAAAGAAGCAAATTTTCGTGTAACCGCAGATCTAAAACAACGCCGTCACCCAAGACAAGGAAATAAAATGGCTCGTATGTTTGAAACCCGACATTCATCCATGTTTAAGCAAAGGACTATCGAACAATTTAACAGTTCTAGAAATGTTTACTCTTCCTGTTTTCCAAGAAGTGTCAATGGCTCTTTGCCATGCAGGCCTTTCAGTCGCCAAGGAAGGATTTAACTGACACCTGTCAATCAAAGTCAATCAGCTGAACCCCGTAACACCAGAGAGTATCAGAGTCGGCAAAGAATTTATAACACAAGACAAGACTGAAAACTAAAAATTAACCATTTCCGAATCAAAATAACCTTGGGTAAGATAAGGGTGCCATTCCTAGTTTGAATTCCTGCGCCTGAAGCTATTTCTATTATGAACGTAGAACCGGTAAGCCCTCCTTCGACTTAACTAGTCCCCCCCTGATTTACGTGTTGGACCCCGAAAGTGATGCCACGATCTACTTCTGGTACTAATTTTCCCGGTTACTTAATATCGCAAACTGAACAAGGAAGAGGCATACATTGCGAGACTGACTTTCGCGATTTGGGCGGAAAAAAGTGTTTTAAAATGAACTAAATTTCGCGTTGAAAAATGAAGACGAACTGACATACTGTAGTCCCATTGTAATTTTTCACCACAATATCTTTAATACAGAACAATAACCCTTAAAAAAAGGAATACGACAATAACAACTGAAACGAAACTTACGTACAACATGACTCGTTTTTGACGAAAGTACAACGTTATAACCCTCCGTACTGCATGACCCGTAGTAAGTCTAGAATTGGACAAGACAATGTCTATATATCATAATAACAAAACGGGTCCTCAAACCGGGTCTTCAGGGGAGAAATGTGAAACAAGGACTTTGGACAATTATAGAGAGTTTCAATCATGTAAACGCACGTTAAAGTTGTTAAAAGGTTTACGCCAGGCCAGGCATTGACTACGCTGCTAGTTTTCGCAATAGCTATTTTTTTTTTTTTGCGGATTTAAATTTCGCGTTTTTTCCCTCTTTTTTGAAATCCCGAAAAAATCTTTAAAGTTTTCAGTTGGCGAAAATTAGTACCAGTCGGTTATATTGTATAATCTGACCATTTTCTTCCACTCACCGCTTAGTGGTATGACTGTGGAGTATGCCCAAGGGTGTCCTACGATATACCATCATGATATCAAAAGACAGTAATCAATTCTAGGCCAAACTACACCTAGCTATATTATCAAATATCCAATGTGCTGTACGATGTGTCTCGAGCTAAACAATGCTACTCGCATCATGGTAACCATGGCAATGTCGACTTTATTGTTAATTTATCATGATGACGTCATTCACCACTCCACGTGGATATTATGGAGAAAAATTGTTAAACAACACAGCAACAAACTGGATTTACGGCTCTTTTATGCACAAACAACTCTGACTTGACCGATATTTTGTATTTTTGAATCATTTATGCGACTTAAATCTTGGCTACCTACGTCAATGTGTTTGACGTCATGATCATCTGAAACTGATTTCATTAACTGCATCGCTGGGACACAGGCTATTGCATCATACTTGTTGATATCAGGGCCGAAGGGTTTTCAACAGAGTTTCGTAAGATGTACATGCTGATGTGATTGTTTCGTTCTTCAAGTTTGAACTGAAAAAATAAAGTGTGTTAACTTTTGCAGAATAGCTGATGAAATAGAGGGTGTCAAAGAGATTAACATGTAATTGACTGATGATTAAAAGTCCAAAGTAATCCAAAAATTAATCAAAGTCAAAGCATAGAAACGAATGTACTCTCTGTTTTCATATTTGCCAAACAACGTATTTTTGGATAGAAATATTCACTACCAACACCCAGTGTTGAGTATTTCAACATCATGTCTCTGAGAAGGAAGGTGGTATTTACTGGTACCCACCGGCACTTGAATCAAGAAAATTGGGTCCCTGACTTAGCCTGCGTAGCGGCCCTAAAGGGGATTTGGGAGGAGGGGGATGAGGGCCCCCATCCCCTCCCGCTCCCCCCAAATCCCCTTTAGGGCCGCTACGCAGGCTACCCTGACTTGGACCATTCTTTGACCTTGTCCCTAAATATGTGATTGGCTGATGATAGATGGGGTGTTAATGTAAGCATGTGATTGGGTGATGGTACATGGAGTGTTAATACAAGCATGTGATTGGTTGATGATACATGGGACGTCAATCTTAGCATGTGATTGGCTGATGATACATGGGGCGTCAATCTTAGCATGTGATTTGCTGATGATAGATGGGGCGTCAATGTAAGCATGTGATTGGCTGTAATACATGGGGCATCAATGTAAGTATACGAGAGAGCACTCCAAAGTAAACACACGATTGGCTGATCATATATGGTATGACAGCCTAATAATGTATTGACTTGATGGTACAGTGCCGCCGGTGTCAGTATTGGTTGATCATTGGCTTGTCGATCTACAAATCCCTACTGCCAGAAATACATCTGTTGATGACATCAAAAGTGTGATCATCATGTCTTGTTCCTGTTTTTGTGCAAAAATATCATATGATCCAAAGCATGTCTGACAAGCTTGCATGTCGAGTCTGGCTAGTAAAGCGTCACGCAACACTGACACAGAAGCTTGAGAATCATGTCACCATAATGCGTGACACATTTCTGTATTATATGGTTTCGTAGTTCCAAGAATTTACATGTTGATAGAATTGCGGGTAAATAAGTGTAGAAGATAATTTTGTAAATATTGAAAGTCAGGGAATATTAGAAAGAGATGGTAAGATGGTCGGTCTGAATGGTTGGATTATTTTATCGATAAAGTTCAATCATGGATGACAGCAGTATTTTGAAAATTATATTTCATGCACCTGACAAAATTGAATTTGGATTTGTTCATTAGGACCCAAACCACGGCATACTGTATTGTTGTGGTTCTATTACTTGTGAGTATTTGTCTCCAGGTCAGAAAGGAAGGCTAAGAGAAGCATGAAACAACGCTACAAGGAACTATGAAATGAAACTAGCAAAAATTCAGAAAAAAGTCCCTCGTTCCACTCGAGTGACACTTACTATAAATACTGGATGTGCTATATCAAACAAAAAGAAAACCAGAAAACAATACTTTTTAAAATTTGGCTTGTTCCTTATCGATGAATTCTTAATTGTTGATATAACAATCTAGTGAAGATGAGACAAATAAAAATGGACTTTCAAGTCGAACTTCCGTTGTGCGTTATTAATGTATTCATGAGCCGGCCTGTTGTGCCACTCGGTCATGCACAGTGGAAACCGGAAATAGTTTCTCTCACACCTATAAATAGCCTATGAAGGGAAAATCCCGTGGTTATGTTTGGTTTCGATTTATAAAGGAACTCTTTCCATAAATGGATATTTATAGCGGATTTTTAGCGGAATTAATAGTTTCTGAACTGATGCCCTCGGCCTGAGTCCAAAACCTACTGGAACAGTTCAGAGTACATAGTCTGGTCTGAAGTCTGTGAGTCTTGCATTGTATGAAGCCAGAAGTATAAACATCAAGAGAATTAACAAGGATGTCGAGAAAAGTAGAAGTCGATGGAATTTACACACACAAAGCATCAGAAATCGTTATTTCTGCATCGCTAACTGTCAATCTTTGTGTAGTGTGTTATACACTTTTACCTTGGATATACCGACTTCTAAGCAGAAAATTGTACACGAAAAGTGACAATGAAACTACCAAAGAAGAGAATAATATTCAAGTCAGGCGAATGTAAGTGCTATTTAGTTTTTCCATTTATATTTTAAGCTTTATAGCTACTACATAATTTGGTGCATGGTTTAGAAACCTCTTGCTCGATCAAACTTTGTCGTGAATACATTCAAGTAATTTTCAGTGTTTTACACCAGTATATAGAAATTGAAAAATTAGTTTAGATTATTTCTTTACAAATTCGGCTTTGGTTGAACGTGACTGAAGTAGGATAAGTTGTTCCTTAGCAACCTACCGTAGCTCCGAAAATATGTAGGGTTTTTTTGTCCCGACTGACGTTTTTCCTTTGAACTCCGGTCATGTTCGGTAAGTAAAGGAACTTTTGAAACTCCTTCCTTGTGTGACGTTTTTACATCGGGGTAGAAACGGAAAATACACACAATTGCAATCTGACGTAAAGTACAATTTACCTCAACCAAGATAACGCCCTGGTCATAGACGGTAACCCTTGAACATTTCCTGTTGCCATTATTCTGACGTAATGATATTATATTAGCCGATATATCACTTACACAAAAATATAATAACACAATCGACTTGGGAAAATCTTGCAAAATTTCGTGGAAACTCGGGAAACTTAAATAATTTTCAGAATGCAATATTATTATAGATGCTCTTTAGCACGCTATGTCAATATAAAGAATGTTAATTAATCCTTGCATGAATCAAATGTAAACAAGGTATAAAGATCAGAAGAAGGCAAAAGTTCTGGCTTGTCGCAAGTTGAGCTTGTCGTATGTTATAAGATGATTTAGCAAATGCCCTTTGCCCGTTTCATATGGCTTAACCATGGTATTCGCTAATAATAATGTTTTTTTATAGTTTCTAAAGCCCATTCGCAAGATATAATGACTATTATTGCAAAAACATGACTGATATCGAAATCTTTTTATTTTTTTACATGTTTTTCCTTCCCTAATTCTCAATTGGTTTCGTTTTTCCTTCGAACGCCAAATTATCAGTAAACTAATTTTCTGTTTTCGTGAAACTGTTCCGGCAGAAAACTTTGCTCGAATCGAACTCGTCTCAAGTCCCCCCGAATAGATATTCCCAATCGGGCAAAACGCGATAAATTATATCTATGTCTGTCCATAACGTACGAACTTGTCAGTAATTCAGTGAGAGAATATGGAGTTTAAGTTTGTAATCAGTAGCAAGAGATCTGATGGCAGTGGTCAGGTTGTTCGGACTTTCTTTCACTTTTGCGTTTGAAGTCGGAAAAGAAAACAAAAATTCTCGAGAAAATGAAGTAAAAAAATATCAAATTGCTACTACCGGAACACAAATTAAAAAAAGCTTATAAAAAATTTAGTGTTTGAAAACTAAATTTCGGTGATTCAGGTCCAATAGCATCTCTTATAAACAAGATTCCAAACAGCTGAGCGCTACAGGCTGTTGAGGATGGATATATTGCCAACTTGGATGATAAGTATGCATTTCCTGTGAATCACAAACTATCTGATGCCTTCCTCACTCGACATATGTGAATATGATTCACCCACATAAATAAATATAAAAAAAATATAAATATGAATAATCATTCCTTATAGTCTGCCAAAGGCAAAGCTTGTATTGCGAAAGAATTAGCCAAACTAAAAGAAAAGCGTGACTTTTTTAAGCCAGGTGTCCAGGAACCAGAAGACTAAGAAGAAAAAATATGACTTACGAATTCCTTAATCACAAAAGTTTATTTTTGAAATAAAATAGATCATAGAGTTATTTGATTGCTAAAGGTTGACAGCCGGATCGAGTAATTAGGAAAGGGTTGGTTATCTCCGCCCATCATCAGCAAGGCCGGTTGGACTGCTTCGATCTTCCTGTGGGAAGACAAAACCTTCTAGCTGAAGCACATAATGTGTATATATGTATGTGTGTCCGTCATCTACTCAGAGACCCAGGTCGTGGGTGTTATGTGGTGCTGAAAAGGCTTTGAGTCTATTTGGACTATGTTTGGAGATATGAGTGATACTGAACAGATCTCGCCAACAACTGTGACAATTATTTATCAATTAGTCTTGAAAAAGGAAATTTCTGAGTAAAAAGAACGAACATTTTTGGGGTGAAAGTTTCATAAGAATAAAGCTTCTTTTTTAAAACTGATTTAAGATTAAATTTCGCTTTTACTGAAAATGAGAAGACACTAATGTCGGGCAGAGGTGAGCCAGTACGTGTCAGTCTGCATGGATAATCATTATTGATTGATTCAGGAATAATAAGTAATAATAATATCGAATATTGAACACCATATCACTCCTTGGCTGCCGGAAAATTAAGCCGTAGATACCATCTCTTAAAATCAATATTCTCACAAATTGTCTGGTATTCTCACAAACTCCCTAAAAACACACAGGAAGAGCATACCACACGGCAACTAGGCAGATCTGATCATAAAGCACTCTTGATGCCCAATGATTCATCCACTTAACTCGACTGAACGTGAACCCCCATGCGGGGTAGTCACTTGAACCATCACGGCAAAAGTATAACGACCTTTTCTGTGCTCGTTTAACATTTACTAACATCCCAGTTGCTTTACAAATGTTTAACAGAAAAAATTCAATCAATCTAAAATGTAATATTTCGTTTCAGATCCAGCAGTGCACTATTCTACGTAGGATTTCCTGTGTGTGGCGTTGTTCTGCTATTTGCCTCAAACATCCTAAGACACCCATTTTTCGCGTTTGATAGTTCACTTCGTATCGTGTTTTCGTCAGTCCTTGGGCAGTACATGTACAAGTGTGCCGAGGCAGTGTACTGGAAGGGGGAGACAAACTACAAGCCCTTGCTTGTCCATCACGCAGTTGTCATAGCTATCTATGGCGTTATCTTGTGCTACGAGCAGTGTGCAATCATCGGCGTGGTTGGATTGCTTATGAAAGGCAGTTTTGCTTTTGTCGAATTTGACATTGAGAACTTCTCAAAGTCCATGAAAAAACAAAGTTCCTCGTTACCACCCAAAGTTGCTTTCGTTGGTATGTTTGTGGTGTCGGTGTTCCTCAAAGGCATTTTACCAGGCTTACTCATCGTCTACTCGATCGTTATCTCATCATCGGATCTTCTGAAGCTGCAGTACATCCCACTCGCGTTCTTCTTCCTCGGTCTCGTGTTCTTCTCGGCAGTGGCAGGCTGGTTCTTCAAAGACGCTTTTTGTGGACTGCGATACATGTTTGGCCGGCGACGATCGCAACACACCTACATATGGAACACAATACCACAGCCAGTTACCTCTCTCATCAACCATAACGGGCTGGAAAAGCTCATGGAGAAGGAAAAGGGTGCGGGGAT
>OCZR010528698.1:1062-11157 GCA_900234385.1 Anemonia viridis | reverse complement strand
CTCCTGATAATTATTGCACAATCCCTTATGAAATTGAATGGTATGGTTATATGTGAATTGTACAACTAATTGTGGCTGAAGAGAGGTGGCCAGCATGATTCTTCATCTTTTATCCACCACTACCCCACCCCTTCTGTTGGATCCTCTTATATATGCAAGCCTTCACACATTATTCTAAGCTTGTCTGTGTAATTTTTCTCTTTATTTCTTATTTGTTTCCCAGGAACCCAAGTACAGAAAGATTATCCTTAAACAAGGAGACAAGAGCATCTACCCCTCAAAAAATGACAAGGTGTCTTGTCTGTACACAGGAAAGCTAGAAGATGGCACTGTCTTTGACACTAATTGTGCAAGTAAGGGCTTGTAGTATCACTGATAACTACTTTAAAGTCTTCAAAACCCACCTGAGTAACTGAGATTTTTATATTTTCTACACAGGTACTGCAAGGAAAAACAGAAAGGGCGAAATCAAGCCCTTGATTTTTCCAGTTGGAACTGGGAAAGTTATAAGAGGGGTGAGATTTATAATATTTAATAAGTTCTGTTATGAATACCTTGAATCAATAATAATATTGATGCAAAGAGAAAGGGAAGGGAGTCAAAAGAGAAGACAATAAACCCAAATGACTTTTACTATGGATGTTTCCGGTACCATGTTTCCCAAAATAAATTCAAAGTTAAATTGCAACTTGTAACTTGGTTGAAACAATTACATATATAGGTACATAAACTTTGTTTACCTTAGAACTTACAGATGGCACAGTGGCTAATACCTTTCTTGTATTTAGTGGGATGAAGCTCTTCTGACCATGAGTAAGGGTGAGAAGGCTGAACTGCACATTGAATCAGAATGGGCATATGGAAGAAAGGGCAACCCTGATGCAGGGTAAGCAAGCTATATTGTGATGTACAGCAGGAAGCATGTGATCTCTGGTGAAACTATCTGATTGATTGCAGTGTTGAGGTTTCCTGTTCTAGATAAATGTCAAAGTGTTTGGACCTACCTTTACAGTGTCTTTGTTAATGATTCTTCCTCCAGTAATGAATGACTGTGATTTTGTAATTTTTTGTGGTGTTGCAAGACCCCAGTGTCCCTCTCCATTAAGTGGAGCTGGTATGGGAAAGGGTCTTAGCTTGTTTTAGGAAAAGAGGTCTGTCAAGGAGGGCTTGCAGAAAAGTTTTCTGAAGCATTCATCTGTTTCTTTGTTAAGTGAAAGGATGTATTTTGTTTTGTTGCAGAATCCCACCATTTGCAAAGCTGATCTTTGAAGTTGAGCTTGTCAATGTAGCTGATTAGGATTACCTTGAGATCCTGCATGCACTCCCAACTTAACCCTGGTTAGGAAGACCAATTGGCTGCATGCAGGCTACCTTGATAATGGGGACCATAAGATCCATGATGGGAGTGAGGACAGCAAATCTGCCAGGAATATGACACAAACATGTTATCAAAACAGTTGTTCAAGGATATGTTTATGTCCTCTATGCTGACTTCTTCTCTAGGACATGAGAGAGCACCAACTATGGATGACATAGAAATACATTTTCCGATTTTTTTTGTATCAACCTCCAGGGTTGCCATCCTTGGTCCCATCATGGATCACAAAGTCCCTTATGCAAGCTCTACAGTGCTTGAAATACTTTATGTTTTACTTATTAGACTGTTGTTTAGATCAGTGTATATAATGATACTGTTATTAAAAAACATACAAAATATTAGGATGTGTATATACTTACAGGAGAAGGGAGGGTTCTTGAAAAATCAGAGGGGGAGGGGTGATGTAGCAACAAAAGATGGGAGGTATGAAGAAATTAGAAAGGGAAAGGAAGATTTTCTGGAAAAATTATGCCTTTGACAGACTTGAGATAGCAAAGGGGGAATCAGTCATTATCTTCAGCAATTGAATAACCCCTTTCACATGATGCCAGAGCAACTCGAGCAACTCAGCTTGAAGGAAAAACAAAAGGATTTATCTTCTATCTTCTGCATATTTCTGACTTTATTTTTCAAGTATTTCTCACCATTCTTATCTTAATCTTAATCTTTCCACATGGAATAGAACAAAGAACTGCTTTGGCTTTATTTATTTACAGCTTCCATTGCAGGTCAATATTTGTTTATCTTTGAAAACCTGATTCCCTTTGATGTTTAAATTCCTCTCTGGGGAGGGGTAGAATAGCTTATTAGCACATACAAATTTCATTCCCTTTTACAAACTTTACAGCCATTAAAATGAACTTTGTACAAATAAGATTATTTAAAAACTATTATGCCGTTAACTTTCAATCGTTTGTGTTTGTTTTGAGAAGGATTTTTTAGGAAGTCAAAGGAATGCCATCATTCCTCCCTCCCTCCTGGGCCCTGAGTAGTGAATATGTTGTACATGTTCAAACTTGCCCTTTAGAGGTCCTTTTATTCACTGCTGGTGACAAACATGTCTGCCATTTCTAAGAATCCATAACTGCGACAAAAAAAAATATTCTACACTCTTTAAACGTACAGAGTCTTTGATTCAAACAAAACACAATGCCAGGGTGAGTAGAGGTCGAGAAATATTCTCTTTATTGTAATACTCGCAGACAAAAGTGAAATATCAACAGAGGAAAAGCGTCGTTTAGTGATTGAACTCACCACAAATGTCGTCTTTTACTCAATACTACAACCAGATAACACACTCTATTGGGTAATAAACGACATTGTCGTGTAGTTTGGAGTCTATTACTTCGAGCTTATTTTTATAGAGCTTCAATTTCGCTTTAAACATTAATTTTCAAAACATTTTGTGCCTTTGCAATTTCAATCATGATCCAAGCATGGGGTTTAATTTTTAACAGATGGCAAAAAAATGCTCTCTCTTTTTTGATATTTCTATTTCTTTTTCTATTATAGAATAAGTATCTTAGTATTTTTGAATGGTTTTAGTTTTAAACGCATGATATATTTTTTGGTTTTAATTTATGTATTGCATTTAACTCAATTACATAAGTTGTATGGATGGGTCTTTGTTGTGTTGCGTGACACATCATTAGATTGCTAGATACTACTAACCATTAAGATTGACTGATAAAATATTGATTCCCACAATCCCACAATTGGTTCATCCCTAGAATGCTCAAAACAGACCGCTCCAATTCATGAAATAATTTTTTTCCTCGAATTCGCATACCATATTAAATGTAAGCTCATTATGGAAGCCACTAATGTAGACATTCTACAAAATAAACAATTTTTCACAGGCTATGTGTATGAATACAGAGAAACATTTAAATCTAGCTCAGGATAGCAGCAGGAGATAAAATGCCTAGGTTCTCTTCATTTTAATCATGTCTGCTGATTATCGGTTAGTTAGGAATTCAACCACAAAGATCTTGTTAATGACATTGTTCTGTCTCAGCGCAGGTCTTGTAATTAGGATTTTCATAAATATATTTTGTAAACTTGACGTTTTTGAATTAAATCTTTAAGATCATGTTATAAACTTTGCAACAAAGAATGGCAAATGGAAAGAAAGGGAAAAAATAAATGAATGAATTTTTGGTTGAAATGAAAGGACAATACAAATTGTATTATTCATATTTTTGATGAAAGTACGTTCTTCATGCAAATTTTGTTTTGAAAAATATCTTAAGGCTTGAGAGTTATCAATATTAATGTGAAACCACATTCCCAAGTACAGTGTAAAGGTGTTTTTTTCATTAAAAACTATTTCTTTTCTTGATTAAGCAATGAATTATATTTTCTCTAATGACCAGTAACACATGTAGGTATTTTTATTGATACAATGGTACATCGCGTTTGTGAAGTTAATCTCATCATAAGTAAAATAATTTTACTTAAAGTCTATCTGATTACATACCACAACAATAGGGAATATGATAGTCTTCAATTTAACATGAGATCTAGTATTGATAAAAATCATGCAATTATATGCCTCATGGACGTCTTGAAAAAATTACTGAAGCATGAAAAAAACACCAAGGCAAGTAGTTTCAATATTTAGAGTATGAAGCAGCATATATTAATATGACGCTATGATGTTTGGAAAATGGTGTACTTACTCCGGGCTAGTGATATCATCATTATGATATTCTTATTACTTTTAATTATTTAAGACAAATATTTTTATGCTTTGTTAAATGCAATGGTACTCACCACAGGAAACCCATAAACCTTTTCTTTGTTGTTCAGGAAAAATAAACGAAAAACACCGTCACTTTATTTGAATTATTTAAAAAATGGTTTGTCTCGTTGACTTTAATATTCATTACATTGAGAAGGTTTTTGTTGATTATGAAACAGGACAGAGGCTAGCACTTCTCATTCCCCAACATCATGTGCTCCAGAACACAAGAAACTCCGTCAAGATACGGACGTGAAAATATCAAAGTCATTACCCGAGTCAATAGCAATACAGTCAGAAGTAGTTGAGAGAGTTAAAACAGTTTACGGCATGCTGGTTGTACTTGGGTAAGTATTATATTGGATATATATTAGAGCTGATTAATTAGTTAGCCATTTATCATTTATTATTTGTAAATAGTAATAACTTGAAAACAACTGAATAACGCACGGAAGCATTGATATTGTCTATACACAAATGTAATAATTTCCGAGGGTATGTAGATATGTATGTACGTCACTGTTGTGGAATATAATAATAATTATTGCATGTTGGATACTCTGCCATGATTGTGCTTTCGTCTGTTCCATGCCACACACAACACACTTAATCTTAAGCTTTTCCTATAAATTAGTTTATTCACGTACCTTGTACCATCTAATTAAGCTAAATGTCAATTCCATACGTGCAGATATAATGGCAAGAATCCTAACGGTCACCACGTGCGACAGAAAAGTAGCTATACCTTAATGAAAAAGAAAAATTTTACTGGAGTAAAACCTTACAAACAACATCTGGCCAGTTCAGCTGCCGGCCAAGAGGTACGTTTGCTTTTTAACTGCCTACATGCTTCATAATATGGGTAAGGAATACCTGTGATCTGTTCTTTCTACTTCTAAAGTCATCTTGAGCAATAAGTTCTCCACGAGGTATGACGTTACTGCACTGGAACTAGAAGACTCTAGAGGAGATATGTCGTTTCAGAGCAAGTCAGTTGTGAGTCATGGTGGATGATCTTGAGTGTTGAAGCTGTAGTGTGCATCAATTGTAAGCTAGGTGGCTAAGCATGTCATTGAGAAAGCCTGGTTGGCACTTAGCATACAATGCCATGAATGTCAACGTGCACGTTGCGCAGCTATACTTCTCATGTCAATCACTCTGATATACACAGGACTGATTAACAAGCACTTGTAACACTCGGCCAGATTGGTTTTGCCGCATTTGATCTAATAGTGCAATGTCTCATGTTCTTTCCAGGTTATGCAATCCAACAAATCCCACAGTGTTTCGTATACACTTGAAAGAGGAAGATCTGTGGTCGTTGAGTACTGTAAAGATGAAAATTCTGATATGTTTCAGGTAAATAAACTTTTATAATTTTCGATGCAATGTTTATACAAACAGTTAATTATTTAAAACGTAGTAGTAGAAGTCATAAACAATCAGGTAGTTTTGATTGACATTAGCAAAAACCTGGGTAAAGATGAATGGTCAGTCTCAAAAACCCAGTCACAACTTTTAAATACATTCAATTGATTTTCATGATCAATAGTCTTGTATGACTAATCTCGCATATTCAGGGAATCTAAGTCTTGTCATCTCAATAAGACATCAGTAAGCAAAAGACTCATGCAGTCTCACAATTCCAATGTAGAGTGACGCAAGCCAAATGCAAGCTGATGCAAGAATATCAAAACCTTCCGTTCTCTTGTGCTTGTGTGTTTGCTTGCATCGCTAGTGAGAACTAGTCTTTAAGTCTGCTGTATTTTTCATAAACGTGTGGACTTGGTACCTACAAGGTGCATTCTGAAATTTGCCGTCAGTCAACTAATCAGTCGGTACCTTTTATATTTTTGACTGACGGGCAGCACAAGATCAAATTCCAATGGTCAACTTGCAAGTTCACATGTTTATGAAGATAGCAGCAAAGTCTTGCATTTACCATTCTTCACAAGAAATGCCATTATATATCACCTGGACAATAACATATTTCCAGTAGATTCCAAATTTCTCTTGCTATCTTTTTCTTATCAGATCGGTAGGTCATCAGACAGTAAAATAGATTTTGTAGTCCTTGATACAGTCCCTGGTCCCAAGCAGCCTGACACGCTACCTGACATACAGAAAAGTACAATATCACGATATGCTTGCCGCATCACTGTTGACCGAAATCCACCATATACATCTCGGGTCTTTGCCGCTGGATTTGATAAAACGAATAACATATTTTTGGGGGTAAGTTGAGGAAATAATAAATTCTATAAGGTTTCGTCCTTCTCAGCCCACTGTAGCCTGATTTGGCCTGAACAGTGGAGGATAAAATCCATCTATTTTGTCATTCATAACTGTCGATCTTTTTTCTAGGAAAAAGCTGCAAAATGGCAGAATGAAGATGGGATGATGGATGGCCTGACAACGAATGGCATCCTGCACATGAACCCCAAAGGTGGACCAAACTGTCCAGCTGGAATCTGGCGGGAGATATCTGTGTGTGGGAATGTTTACAGCTTAAGGGAAACCCGATCCATGGCAGTAAGAGGCAAACCAGTAAGTCCAAGATAAAACATGTACAATTATGTCTCCTTTTCAAGCAATTGGTAAAATAAGTCTGAATGAATTCCTTTCCTCAGATGCCAAAGGAAACAAATATTCTTATGGATGGATCCCTCATTGATCTATGTGGAGCTGTTCTAATGTGGAGGACATCTGAAGGAATGAAGGAAATACCTGTAAGAACCCCAACCATTCATCCTTTTTATTCTAGCAAAAATATATTTTCTTAATAAATTATTGTTGCCATTTTTCTTAGACGGAAGAAATGATTGATGCTATGCGCCAGCACCTGAATGCTAGCCGGCCTCAGTGCCCAGTTGGATTGACAACCCTTGTTTTTCCAACATCATCCCAGGTATGTTTGCTTAGTAACCTAACATTCTTGGTGATGATAACAGTCATAGAGATGACCTGCTAGAAAAAATATCGAAAATTCCTTTGCAGTTCAGTTATTTTTTCTAATTTTTTCTTCATAGTCTACCCAGTCATTAGGTCGGCAACCTCATGTTTACATTAAATGTGGACACGTGCATGGTTTTCATGACTGGAGTGGCCGAAAAGACGATATCAAAGATGAAAAAACTAGGACCTGTCCAATATGCTTACAGGTAAAACAGAGTCAATCTTGAATAACCTTGGTTATATACCTTGCTTTACTTGACAAATGGTGATTATGAATTTGGTTGATTGCAGGCAAGCAATTATGTTCAGTTACAAATTGGAAATGAAAGAGCATTCTATGAAGGAGAAGTTGTACCAACTCATGCTTTTGTTCCATGTGGACATGTGTGCTCTGAGGCAACTGTGAGGTAATTTGGGAACACCTGTATAAAATTCCCTATAATAGGGCCTCCTCTACCCTCCCTTCTCCTAAAACATTTCATAAAGAAGGAATATCAATCACAGTCTGAAAAAAACTGGCGGGGGTATTTTTGGATGTGCCACACCCATTTCTGGTGTAAAGGGGTACTCTTCAACATCAATAAAAACCCCTTTCACATGATATCAAAAGTCATGCAGCTCACTCACTTTAATTGGGAGGACAAAACACTTAAATCTCCTCAGAATTTATCCTTTAAATTCAGCTGCATTCCAATGTGCTGCAAGGGGTGTCTAGTAGAAGAAAGTCTTTGCCTGGATAAAGAGACACTTAGAATCCCTGGTGCAGCTTACAGATCAGTCAGTCAGTCTCCAGATATAGAAGTACTAAACATTATTTCATCATCCTCATTATTTCAGGTTTTGGTCACAGATTCCAATCCCCCATGGTTGTGATGCATTCCAAGCTATTTGTCCATTTTGTGCCTTACCCCTGGAGGGTGTGGATGGATTTGTCAAGCTAATATTCAGCACTGAAAACTAAACGATTTATGCTAAATATTGTATATTACAAATAACAGAAAGTATATCATTTTACAGCATATTTATTTGTACAGGCAATTATGAATAATAGTTATTTCAAAGTCTGAATTTATTAACTAAAGTCTGTAATTACCAGTGAATTAAGAAAGAAAAAAACAGAAAATAATTTCAAATATTGTTTTCTACATATATGCTGGTGAAAGTGTTTTTCTTATGCATTCACCTCATTGCCAGGTTAACTTAGATTACATATATTAGATTATAATAAATATTATAGATCTGACCAATTTATGGTTTTCAAGGACTTCAAAATATATGGTTCTACCTTTTAACATTACTGCGATTTTCATAATTACGCGGACAGTGAAGTTCAAATATCAATGTGCAAAACGGCGTTTTCGCTACTGTCAATCAATGATAAACAGTTGGTACCTTCGGCAAGTCTTATCTTCGGTGTCTGTGTAATTATGAAAATAGCAGTAATTATTTCCTCATAAATAATTTAGTTGCAGAGTTTATTGAATTTGTTGTTTAGTAAAAAGTCATGTGCCAATTCTGACAGTCGCATGATACGTACCTGATAGCAAACTGTACCTGGTAGCAACACTATTTATATCATAATTTGTCTGACAACATTGTTTTGTCAAAAGGCCAAGTTTGAGATGTTAAAATTCTAGCATGATATCAAAGTGCCCTGGAATGTATTGTTCAAAATTGCATTGAACCTCAAAAGGATCATTCAATATGGTACTAGTACTGTGGATTCAATTATATTAAATGAAGATTAATTCAAGTATTGTTAACTAGCATTTTTTTTATTTTAATCTCTAAAAGCTGAGGTATGATCATTGTGTATGGCAATTTTATTATTTCTATCAATCAACATATTTGGTGATTCACATGTTTGCACCATACATTGAGTACCATTTGACTTTGAAAAGGCTTGCAATCAACTCGGAATTTTGAGATATCAAATGTGGCCTATTGATAATATTGGTCTGAGAAAACAATTTATTGTAAACAAACATATTGGTACACAAAATAAAATATGACAGTTTTTACAAAAGATGTCACTAATTCAAATATTCAGGCTCATGAAAGAAGGATGTACATGGATGTACATGCCTTATCCCCTTACCCCTTGTACCCCTGAGCCCCGCCCTCCAACCATTCCAGCCTCTACAACAAACTACAGCATAAATGTGTAATAGTTGGCATTTTTACATGTAAGTCCCATTTCTCTTTCTTTTTCACTATTTCCCTTTCTATCTCTATTTTCATTTTCAGCGATCAATCTCAGCTTTATTCGTGCGTATCTTTAGCGTTATCTTTGCTATGGATGTCCTGTGGTGAGCTACCCGTTAGTAGACTGGATATCGTAGAGGAACGCCTGTCAATATCTTGTTTTCTGTCTTCATCTCAACATCGTGAGTGAAACATAAACTTTCTTCATTAATTTTTGCTAAAATCCACGGTAAAGAGATAAATTTAACGATGCAGAATGTCGACAACTGGGAAACGTTTGTGAATGGTAGGCATACAGAAGAAATTTTGTTGTATTTTTGTGTGAATATGATGAGATTAATATTTATTTGTTGCCTTTTTAGAAAATTTGTTGCAGTTTGGTGTTGTTGACGGCGTCCTGCTTATTACAAAGAGAGGAGAAGCAGTTTATTCGCAGGGAAAGCTTTCCACTATAGACAAGGTCCGTTAAATTGACTTCTAAAAGGGACTTGAACTGGAAATAAACAGCTGTTTGCATGGACATGGACATGATCACCTTGTACTATTTATAGGATTCTTGTTTTTTTGTTACAGAAATACACAGAACAGTTTGTTCGAATATTTAATGCTTCAAGCAGTGAACAAGGTACAAGTGATTATTGTTTTTATCTTTTAATATTTCTCATTCTTTACAACCTTTGGCTGTTGGATCAGGAGGTAGGAGACAGTGATTGGCATCCCGTTGGTTCTAATGTCTATTTGTTAAATCATCCAGAAACAACACTATGCAGTAAAGGATTTGATCTTAAAGATGAACAAGGAAAAAACAATCACT